>JACEGR010001753.1:0-153349 GCA_014170235.1 Listronotus bonariensis | reverse complement strand
CATGAAAAATGGCCCTACAATCCAATGATCTGAAAAATAAATATGGATGAATGCAGCGAAAATCACAATAACCCCTACGTGGGCACTGCGCAGTACACTTGTGGGCATGCGCAATAAACATTTACTGACTAGCCGAAAACAAACAACAGGACCGGGTTTAACATTTTGTATATGATTCATTTATAAAGGAAATATACCAAGTAATTTTGGGGTATACATATTTAAATATTTTATTTTAAGTCTGTATTCGTCTTTCATAGCAGTCCCTAAAAAGTAAACCGGTTTTATATTGGGGACTATTTTTTGTTGTATATTTTTTTATTTTTCGGTCGTATCGCCGATTTTATTAAGATTTAGCAAACGAGAGTGCTTAGAAGCACTGATCTCAATTTAAATTCCTTTTTATTACTAAAACACCTTCTTTTTGATTCATGAGGACCCACTTTTACTTAACCTCAAACCTGTACGCTATTTTATGTATTATTATCTTCCTTCTTAACACTACCTTGACACAACAAAACTGAATAGTTGGTATTTTATTATAAAAGCAATTAGATTTGGTGTAACTTGTTTGAGGAATAAATCTCAATTCATAAACTGATATTTCGTTCCCGTTGGCGTAGCAGTTGTCGTTCAGTTAAGTTTGGCGTGTAATGCCATTGAAATTGTTTATTTTTGGGGTTAGGGCCAAACTGACCTTATATTTGTAATTGAAACCACAAAAAAAGCGAATCACAAATATTAAAATTGGTAATGTACCCAGTAAGTAATTATTGATTTAATTTGCCTACAAATGCCAACTTGAAATAAACTTGATAATGTAATAATCTTAAACTAGGCTTAAAGCGCAATGGAATCGCTTGGACTATTTAATTTTATTCAAAACATTCCACAGAAAGATACCTATGTTCCTTTTTTAACATACGAGCAATAAGCAATCTACATATCTTGTAGATAGTTATATGGCATAAATCGTCCTCAATATCACAAAGCGGCGTATCTTTATGTTTAAATTTCACGAGGGTGCTTTTTAGGTATTTTTTGTACTACTCTTTTTTAGTAAAATGAAATAGGCTTAGTATTATATTTCTATAACTTTTAAAGATATCAAAATCTTACATATGCCAATGTGTAATATTAAGAAGCAACTTTTTTAAGCAATTACATCAGCTCTAGTCAATTTTCCTACTTTTTGAGATACGCCACATCGTGATATTGCCGACGAAATTGCTTATGGCTAAGTGTTATAACTTGAAAATATGTCAAATTATTTTAATTAAACTGTCATATCTTATTTTGTGTAATTATAAATGCATCAGTCCAATGCTAATACAGGGTGTCCGACTATATTTTAACCCATTTTCACCGCGAATAATTTTAGAAGAAATAAAATTATCAAAATGCGGTTTTCATGAAAAGCCTTAGATTTTTTTAAGTTTCTTTTTATATCCTTGCCATTTGGTTGTGACATTTATTTCTTACGAAAACGGCCAATTTTCGTATATAGGGCAAGTTTGTTATTTTAAATGGAACCCCATATATATTTATCTATAATCCTTAAATACAATTTTTCCCGCTAAAAAAAAATTAACCCAAACCATGACTATTTCAAAAAATAATGGATTAATTGATCTCTAAAAATTGACTGCATGGCAATAAAGAGTATTATTTAAAACAGGAAATTTGCTACTTACTCATTATTTAATTTTGGTTATGCAAAACTTAAATTAAATAAAAGTTTAAAAAACACCAAGAATTACTCACAACGCACAAATAAAACACCAAATACCAAATAACTATACCTGATAACGGTCGACCGTAGATGGGAGATTGGGTTTGATCGGTCGACGGCGTCAATTTTACCTGGATTTTACGATCGGGAAATCCCAAATTATAAATTAAATTAGGATGAGTGTGACCCTGTCACCGCATAGGTAAACGTTTTCAGTGTTGCAACCACTATATTTATTAAAATACTGCTTATTTTGTCAATGTTGCCAACACTATATTGGGTTTTAAATAAAAAATGCTAACCTTTATAACAACTGCGCATGTGCAAAGGTGTACAGCAATTCTCCCAGTGTGGGGTAAAAAATTCTTGCGCAGGTCTATTGAAAATATATGGGGATCATTTTCTATTAGCAATCCTTTTAATTTTTAGATCATTGCTACAATCGGACTATACATACAGAAAGGCGCCGCTATCCGTAAGCAAAGGCCTCCACGAAGACAAGCCTGCCAATTTATTTGCTTTAAACTTTTTGGGATTTTTTTCTTATCAAAAAGCACCGAATTTACATTTTAAAACTGTTCTTTCTATGCTATTTTAGTTCACCATCTTAAGGAGATCAACCAAAATCAAATAAAAATAAGTGACGCTCGTATACGTCATTTTTTAATTTTAGGGGAAACTTTTCGTTGCCATTTTTATCCCCTAAACTGACCTTCTAGCAGGGGTGACACTTACCACCAAAATCCTAAATGAAAACAGGGATCGACTGATACCCTATTTTAGAGGTCTCTTGACCCTGACTTCCGCCGAAAAACCTATTTACACCCCTCCTGGGGGAGCAATGCCCCCTCTCCGTACGGCTCTGTGCTGAACCTGTATATAGAAGCATCAATAAGAGTTAATTTAGTTGTTCCATTATTATTGATACTGTGACAATCGTTTAAAAGTTATACATAAAATACTTTTTAATCTAACTTTGAAGGTTGTAACATCTATTGTTTGTTTTAATTTTGATTTTGCATTGTTCTCTATGTTTTGTATGTATAAAATACATGAAAAAATCGAATTTTCAAAGATTTATCATTTCCTGTCCTTTTAAAATGCACATTTATTTAAAGATCATCATCTCCACTTGAAAGTAAAGAAGTCAGAGAATTTAAAATGATAGTTTTTCTAAAGAATATAATATCTTTTATTATTTTTCACCCTGTATTTTTAAGTATTAACGAAACCAACGCATCCTGCAACTAAGTATTAATACAATTAGTGAAATGAACTAGATGATAAGAATACTTTTAAAACCTTTTAGGGGATTTCTTTTGACGAGTCTACCATGAATATTAATACCGCCATATATGAAAGCGGTGCTTTAACCCAGCCTATCAATGTCAAATGTTTCGGTTGTCGGACTGGGCGAACGCGTCTCTTTTTTGTCGGTCAAGTTTACCAAAATGTTTTACATGTAATTTTTAAACATTGTGCCGAAAATCGTATCGTTTACAGTTACGAAACCATCACAAACCGATACCCAAAACATGTCCATGAGCCTTATGGTTTTTAACTGTAACACCTACGATTTTTGGGAAAATGTTTAAAAATTGCATGTTACACATTGTGGTAAACTTGTCTGATAAAAAGTGACGCGTTCGCCCGATCCGACACCCGAAACATTTGACATTGACAGGCTGGGTTAACGCGCCGCTTCCATATATGGCGGTTTGAATATTCGTGGTGGACTCGTCAAAAGGAACCCCCTTAAAAGGTTTTAAAAGTTTTTTTATCATAAAGTCCATTTTACTACTGGCCCAGGGACTAAATCTAAATTGTTGCACTTTCAAAATACTTAAGCAAACACCAACAGTATGCTTTAACAAGGAATTAAACAAATCAACAAAACAAATAGTTTTTTTGTTCAATTTCAAACAATTTTTCACTTAAACGATTGACGATCGAATTAGCAACAAACGAAATGTAATCAGCGTTCAATCAATTTGGCGAATAATTGCGTTATGCAACTAATCGTTTTGTTTTTAAATTGTGTCCGATGAACCGAATATCTGCAAAATTTTGCAAAACAACATAAATAAAAAATGTTTATATAACTAAAAAGTATTTAACCGAGTTTGTCATCAAGTATTATTTATTGTTTCTTGTACAGGATGTGCAATTTTGATTACAATTGCAGGGTATCTCAGTTACTAATAAAGATAAAACCTCCCATATAACATTTTTGCCGGCAAGGCATGGGCAAAACGGTATCAAAAAGACATCAAAATGAGCAATTGGCCGTTATTAGGCCACGTGTTGCAGAAAATGTGATGGCATTTATCATTAATAAGTTATGATGAAAAAGTGCGTTTAGGATGATGGCATCCATCATTAATAAGTTATGCTGAAAAAATGCATTTAGGATGATGACATCCATCATTAAAAGGTTTTGGCAAAAATATGCCTTTTAGATGATGGCATTACATTATTTTTCTTAATGACAATAAAATATATTTTTTACCGTCCAGGAAACTAAAATGTGCATAAATAATGCACATGCATAATGTGTGTTTATGTACAGGGTGTCCATATAAAATTAAACACTATAATTTTGGAAAAACCATAAGAGATACAAGAAAAAGTTAAATGCAGAGGTTGTTCCGTGAAATGTAATTTTTAGTATTTTTATTTATATTAATTTTATATGGACACCCTGTACATAAACACACATTATGCATGTGCATTATTTATGCACATTTTAGTTTCCTGGACGGTAAAAATATATTTTATTGTCATTAGGAAAAAATAATGTAATGCCATCATCTAAAAGGCATATTTTTGCCAAAACCTTTTAATGATGGATGTCATCATCCTAAATGCATTTTTTCAGCATAACTTATTAATGATGGATGCCATCATCCTAAACGTACTTTTTTCATCATAACTTATTAATGATAAATGCCATCACATTTTGTGCAACACGTGGCCCGATAACGGCCAATTTCCCACTTTCGTGTCTTTTTGATACCTTTTGCCAAAGCCTTGCCGGCAAAAAAATGTTATATGGGCTTGCGGTTCTTGCGCACCTCAACTATTTTAAAATTCTTCTCAGAGTCACAGCCCTCTTAGTTTCTGAGCAACATGGAGATATTGAAAATATAAAGCCGTGTCCTCGCTTAGTAACATGTTACAAAAATTTGTTTCTGATACATGTTGAAAAAACAAATAACTTGTTGCTTTTTTAGAAATATGTTAGATAACATTGTAGATAACAGTGTTGAGGAGCAAGTGAGGGCGCGGTTTGCTACTCAACACTGTTACCAACAATGCTATCTAACATGTTTTCTAAAAAAGCAACAAGATGTTTGTTTTTTTAACATGGATCAGCAACAAGTTTTTTGTAACATGTTACTAAGTGAGGACAGGGCTTTACATTTTAAGGTATACTGTGTATCACAGTTGACTGACTTATTAAAAAGGTTATAAACATAAGAAAAACTGACTTTAAAATAAATAAAGTAACGTATAATTTAAAAATAATGAATAGAAAAAAAAATGAAAAACATGAAGTAAAGTAAAACCGCTAAAGTACTGAATGTTAACAACTAACCAAAAATGTTTTTTATACCAAATGTTATTACCCGACTTTATATTTTTAATTTTTTTCTATTCATTATTTTTAAATTTTTAGTTACGTTGGGTGTATATTTTGAAGTCGATTTGGTTTTTTAATGTTTATTTTTTTGCTTTTTAGTATGTTTCTATTATTATTTAATCCGACCATATACTAAAAACACTACTACATATCTAGTGCCTTTTTCTCTCACATAAACTGTCTGCACAGCACGGCAATGCTGCATCTAATTGGGTTTAAACGGAAATATCTGATACAAAAAATAAAATACACGCAATTACACAATAAAATAAAAATTTAAAAATATGAATTATCTAAATGCCAATCCATGACAAATCAGAAAATTTTGACCCTAAATTGACTACCTTGATTGCTAAAAAACCATCATAGATTATTATCAATGCATATAATTTTTAGAGGCAGCTTTGCCATACGTCAGAGAGAAAAATATGTCTAGTAAAGTTCTCGCCAGTAGAGAAGATGTCACGGCGTCATTACTTCTGTCTTACTTTCAATTATTCTCCTTTTGTTGCTCGCACACGATGTAAACGACGCGTTAAGACAGCATTGCCGTCTTTATTTGTATGACGCTTGTGGCATCTTTGTAACTAGTTTTTAGTCTACCTTTCTCTCTAGCGATTTTAACCTGTTTTTTTATGACGCCACCGCGGAAATTCTCTTTTTCGAATAAAAAAGAATTTTTAAAATCGGTCCACAATTGACGGAGTAATCGGTGTACACCACTGATTTAAAAATTCTTGAAATCATTGGTGTAAAAAAACATGTGTCACACATATTATAACCTCCTTCTTTTAAAGTCGGTAAAAAAGAGAGTCTTACATAGATTTTAACGTAGATTTCAGTGGCGTAATCACAATTTTTTATATAATCTTGTTTTAAAAAAATTAGGTCCAATGTTTTTTTATTACACCTTGTATATTTGTCAAGAAATTAATAATAGGCAGCATGTCTACTTAACTTCACACCATATAAAAACTCTTCTATTAATAATTTAATACGAAAAAGTTATTATTTATAAGATTTTCTGCATGGTCTATCTAAAACCCAAAATTTAATTATCAGATAGTAATTTTTTGCTATGGTATACGAGGTATGTCAAAAAATAATAATTTTTCTCAAGGAAAAAGTGCCTTTATTTTTATAATATCGATTTTTTTAAAGAAAAAATGTTTAGGATTAAAAATACCATTTAAATATGCAAATTTGTTCATTAAAAAAATATCAATATATTTCCATATAATCTGTTTTTGTTTCGTTAAACAACCTGTATAATTTTACCTAAAAACTAACCAAAGTAAATCAAAGTGATTAAAAGCGCACTATTTTACAATAATTATAGTAATACATACGCACTTGGTAATTTAATTATCTTCAAGAAATTAAAAGATATAGGTTAGAAAACAGACCCATAATTTACCTTGATGAAACATGGTTCGATACACACGACACGGTATCCAAAAGATGGGTGGATTCCAGTCAAAACTGTCAGATGAAAGCACTTTCAAATAAAGGAAAACGCATTACCTATAATACACGCTGGTTCAGAAGACGGATTTGTCCCAAACTGCTTGCTGTTGTCTGCAAAGAATATTAAGGATTCTAGCTTGGATTATCACGAGGATACAAGCGCAGAACTTTTGAAAACTGGTTTCAAAATTATCTTTTAAAAAATATTTCAAACAACAGTGTTAGTCAGGGATAACGCAAGCTACCACAGCCGTCTGCTACATAAAGCACCAACTTCATCCAGTTCAAAAACTGAAATCCAGGAATATTTGTTAGAAAATAATATTTATTTTGAATTCAGTTACAAAAAGCGCAACTTTTGGAAGTCATAAATTCATATGCAATTAAAAACAATATGTATGTTACAATTGGGCTGAGCAGGCTGGGCATACTGTCTTACGTCTTCCTCCGTATCACTGTATGTTTAACCCCATAGAACATTTGTGGAACCAAGTAAAATCAAAGATCAGAGCAGAAAATGTTACACCTACTTTAAGTCCCAGTGTTATAAATTTGATAAAAATGTAATTACTAATATACCAGTTGAGAGCTGGAAAAATTCAGTACAGCACATTATAAAAATTGAGGACTCTTACATTTCTGTACAAAACAACATAAATCGTATTGTAATTAATCTCAACGATGACTCTGATAGTGAAACCGAATTAGATTTAGATATTTAGATAAAAATGTAATTACGTATAGATAATATAGTTATAAAGTTATTTATAATTATTAAAACTTTGCATATATTTAATTTCTTAATGCAATTTTAAGATTATACCTACTTAAATAAACAATAAATTATAAATCTTTATATTATTAGAGTCCGTCCCTGATGTTCTGCCCTTTAATACCTACTGATCCGCAGTTTTATTGCTGTCGGCAGGTATATTGGAGTACTGCCGTCAAAAGCCAAAGCGATATACTTTGAGATACACTATAACATTACCACTGTCCTAAAAAAACTTTTCACCAATTAAATTGCATTCAGTTACTAATGAAAATGAAGTGGCTACTCTTAGCCCATTACCTATACTTATATCCCTATAAACTCTATGAACATCAAGTTAATATATCTTAAATACAATCGCGCAGTTAAACCGAGGTACTAATCAAAGTAAATTTATTATTATCTTTCATCTTGGAATAGTATTTTATTGTCTGCAAGGCGCTTAAGATTGCTACTTTAAAATGTAGATTTAATGTTGTGTTTAATTCAGCGACTTTTTTTCTAATGGCTATCTAAATCTTCGCTTCTTCATGCGTATACAAGGTGTTACAAATTTCTTTAAAACCATTTAAAGTATTACATTGTAAAACACCATTAAATTTAACCACAGAAAGAAATATCGCCTCCGCGAGCAGATTCCTCTTGCAATGAGGCAAATTTTGCCTGTTGAATCGCTGAAGGTTGCGTTAAGCTGTTGTTCATATACCTTACGAAATGGATTTTGCGAATTGTGGGACGTTTCAAATTGGTCAATTCTCAAACGACCCATTCGAAATTGACTTTATTAGAACAACTCTTCTACAATTCGCAAAACGCATTTTGTAAGTATAAGAACCAAGCTTAACGCAAGCCAACCTGTGATTTTACTTAAAAACCTTTAATTTATACAAAGTACTTATCAAATTGACTGTCTGATATGAAAACATAGACTTGATGGTAGTTCTTTAAAGACGAAACGTCGTATCCAAAATTGATGAAAAAGAAAGCATATTACAAAATTTGGTAATTTTCTAGAAACCGGCGGCAACCCGATTTTGACGAAATTTGGTATACGGGGTTTTTTGGGGCGCTGATCACGAATCTGAAAGAATTATTTGGCGGAAACGTTTCGTTCTCGAGATATCCATCATCAAAGTTGGTATTTGAACTAACCTTATTTTTACTGTATCCCCCCTTCTTTGCACACAATTCTTGATTTAAAGCCAAAGTATCACACAATATTTGATTTTCACCTTTTAAAACCCCGTTCTTTTACGTATTTTACATTATTTTTGTATTAAATTGCGTGGCTTTTCTTTGATAATGCGGCAACCATACATACACATAGGGCTTCATGGCACACTGGGATTGAAATGATTCAAAGTAGAGTTATGCAATTTAATGCAAAAATAATGTAAAATACGTAAAAACGGGGTTTTAAAAGGTGAAAATCACATATTGTGTGACACTTTAGCTTTAAATCAAGAATTGTGTGCAAAAAGAAGGGGGAATATGGTGAAAATAAGGTTAGTTCAAATACCAACTTTGATGATGGATATCTCGAGAACAAAACGTCAATTCTTTCAGATTCGTGATCACCGCCCCAAAAACCCCCGTATATCAAATTTCGTCAAAATCGGAGTTGCCGCCGGTTTCTAGAAAATTACCCAAAATTTTGGTTTTTTACATATCGATTTTTAGATTTTTTAATTTTTAAAGAGGTACATTGCAGGGCTTCCCACAATATTGCCCTAGCTTAACCAACTTTGTATCTCTTAAGTTAGGAATCCAGGACAGAAAGTTTTTTTATGAAATTTTTGTGTCATAAGTCAAAAGATTCCCTATAAAAATACTATTTGTTTTTACAGGGAAACTTAAAATTTTTACATAAAAATTACATGAATCAGATCAAACTGATAATTACCGTTCTTTTTTGAGAAATTTATGTGGCCAACTTTATTCTGAATGTTTATTAATATTTCAAATGGCATCAGTCATGAGATCAAATCATTAGGATTACTGAACTGATAGAAGGGAAACTGATCATGTTTGGAAAAGAAAGGTCTTAAGTCTGATGTGTCAAAAGTCAACCAATAGGAGATATTGCGCTACCAAAAATAGCAAAAAATTAAGTTTTCATTTTTATACAAAACTGAACAGCGCTAGAATTATTGCATATTTTTTTTAAGAAATAACATCTAGAAATCATCTACCCTTATTGTTCTTGTTTACCTAATTTAAAGAAAAACTTATTTTATATAACAAAAAAAAACAACTTATTTGCTTCCACCTATACGGGCATTTAGTGTCACGTCACACAACCTTGACGTTTATCTAACCTTCGAAAACATACCTATATTAGAGGCAGTCTTGCCGCTTAGCTTTGCTAACAATCGCATGCTTAAAATGTAATAATTTTGGCTCTCCATAATAATAGTGATTAGCAGGACCAAAAACCAACAGATTATACTATCATCATAATACTTTCTCATGCGTTTTATTACACTGCCATAAAGGCTGACTCTAGAGTTATAATTTTAAGGATTTATATGGAATCCAAACAAACAAAGATTTCTATTTAAAATATACTTTGCTACTTGTTTTATCAAAATGGATTACGAGGAACCTTTCAGCATTAATATTATCGATTGAAGTTCGTAAAAATTATACTTTTTTCACATAGTTAGGTTAGGTGAATAAATATCACAAATAATCACGAAAATTTGGTCACAGTGTTACAAATAGCCTACACTAGTCAAAAACACTTTAAAACATACAAAAACTCACATAAACAGCTGTATTGTAGCTTTAGGTACGATTTTCCCATAGAGAAATCTATTGTTTGGATTCCTTGCCCTGCGTTGTGACGTCAGCACTAAATGCGCGTATTAAGGCGTGAATATTATTTCGTTACTTATAACTACTCGGTAGTTTAAATACATTTTCTTTTGTTTTTAAGATAAAGAATAAAGACATCTTTTAAAAACTATTAATTTTTTATTATCTCTCTTATGGTTGACTTTTGACCCAACCATTATGCCACAAACGACACTTTATTTAAACATGGAATCACCTTCATAACTGATTTCACATTTGATTTGAAACACCCTGTATAAGATACTAACACAATAATAGCCCACAGTCTTTCAACCAATGGAAAAGGCTATTAGAGTACGCAGGTTCAACCACAAGGACGTTTTCAAGGTCAGACATAGACATGTACTTGGTAGTCATGTTTTCATTTATTGCTATTTATTCGTTTACTTTGTATGATTTTAAATGCCTTCTAATAAAAGTGTCAAATTTATTAAATTATAATTTTATACTTATATGACATTTGCAACAATAAAAGACTACAAACTAAAAAGCGAGGAAAGGCTGGTTTAAAGGGGGTGGTGAAGATTTTTTTGCGGTATTTTTTTAAATTTAATTTTCTGCATGAAAGACGTGTCAAAAATATTGTGTAATAAATTAAGATGAATCAAAGCAACATTAATAGTAGGGGAGCCCACGATACTAATTGGGGATTTACTCGAGCGCCATAGAGACCTATTGGGTTGCAATAACGACGTATGGACCCAGCGATTCATTCATAATTTGATGGTAAACATTAAGCCAACAGTCCTGATAGGCAAAGGGGTGAGGCAAGCGAGAAATAAAAATGGCGGACTTACTTTTTGACCTTGGTCGATAGTATGCACCCAACGACGTTGGTCTCTATTTACCTGTGAAAAGTGAGGTGCAGAAATGAATAGTCCTGCCCTTCTACAAACAAAGCACTGCCTACCCATATTGTCTTTAAAAACACTTTCTAATCACCAACAAACACCAGAAAATACACAAAAAAACGCATTATAAGCTTTATTTGATCACTTTTGGCTTTCCAAATTGTCAAATGACAGAAACCAACAGAAATAACAAAGCAAAGGGGCGTGACCCACAAGCGTTTAGGAAAAGTTCATTCATGTTTTATTTACGATGGAGTAAAATCCCTGGGCGGCGTTGCCGGGATTAACAAATAATCAGGTATTTTCAGAATTTTGCTTTTTAAAAGATAATAACCTATAATATTTGAACTTATTTTTGTATCATGATATTTAAAAATGATAAAAATATATGTATTGTTCATTTAAAAAGTTATATTACAAAATTCTTTAATATACAGGCTTATCCAACAACTACTTGTGGATAGTAAGTTTAGAGTGGAAAAATTAAATTTGGCAAACCGCATTTTAGCGCTTTTACTGTGATGTATTGATGACAACAGCTCAAACGTAAACAAACCTGGTCCATACGTCGTTGGGTTGCAAAGTTTAGATGATAAGAAAAATGTCATATAATGTATACCTTTTTATCGGTGGGGAAGCGGCTATAGACTTTTAAAGATGCCAAAAATTACTGTTATTACGAGTATTTCAGCTTGTGAAAATCGTTCGGGTCCAATCGGATTATATATTTTTCGTTATTCTTAAATTATTTAAAGTAAAAAAATTAAAAAAGAAGCTTCGCTCGAGATTGATGAGGTACTTATTCGGATAAAAAGTATCCCCTGGTATATTAATCTGCCGCGCTGTAGTAAATCCAGAAATCCCCTCTTGAGATCCCCTACCATAACGAAGATTCAGGAATTTAAGTAAGCACGTCGAATTCATGACTTTTATGAACTTTTCATTACAAATCCTTAATATTTATAATGGGTATTGCTACAGCCTTCTTAAACTCTGAGCCGTGAAGTAAGAAAGGCAACGTTGCAAACAACACTGTACAGTAGGAATATTGAAATAAGTTCCTAATAGATTACATGCTAAATATAATTAATTTTTTAAGTGTTTTAAACAAAATATAGTTATTAATTTTTTTTGGATATTTTAGACAACATATAGGTATAATTTTAAATACCATAGTTGCCTAAAAAGCAATAATGTGTCTGTAAAACCTTACCGTTTACGCACCAATAGACATCAAAGTTTTTATCAATTTCAATCAAATTACCTACATACATACAGGGTGTCCAGTAACTCAACCGACAAACTTAACCAAACGATTCTACAACAGAAAATAAAAAAAAACTTCATATAAACATATGTCCTAAACGTCTTAGTTTTTGGGGGTTGAAACTTAAAAAAAAAAGTTTTTTTAAATATTTAACACACCGTAGTTCCAAAAACTAAGACGTTTAGAACATATGTTTATATGAAGTTTTTTTCTTATTTTCTATTGCAGAATCGCCCCGTAAAGTTTGTCGGTTGATTTACTGGACACTCTGTATGTATGTAGGTAATTTGATTGAAATTGATGAAAACTTTGTCTATTGGTGACTAAACGGTGATGTTTATCGACTTTAATAAAGAGTACCTTATTTTTTAAGTTTTTGATTGCCAATATAATGGCGTCCCCAGCTATGCGATATCTGTCAAAATAAAAAGTTATGATGTAAACAAATTAAGTTTTAGATAAAGTGCCCTCTGGCGGTATTTGAAAAACGTACTTTTGTCTTAAAATTTTAGAATCTGCAAAGCTCGATTTGTGTGCCAAATATCAACTGGATTGATTAAAAAATAAATGCAATAAGGCGAAAAAACCAAAATAAAAATTGAACTTTGACCGCTTGTAACTCGAAAACGAATGACATATTGAAAAAAAAATATATGAAGCTCTACCCTTATTTTGTCAAGTAGAATCGCTCCCTAAAGTTTCGTGATCGATTTTTAAATCGCCCTGTATAAAACCACAAAACTTAAGGTTTTGGATATTTACACTTGAACTACAGATACCAACTCCAACTTTGCTTCATTGCAGAATTTGTAACGGAATCCATTATGAAAACCACTAAAACACTTGGCATAAATTGTAGACTAACTTTCTTGTATGTTATATTACATGTATTTAATATATTATAAAAAAATATATAAAAAAATCACGATATTAACTACAAAAACGGCAAAACTTGACTATAAATTGTTATCTTGCACTAACAATAATATAATTTATAAAATAATTTCGATGAAAACGCTAACAACGTTGCCAAGTCGGTTAATTTTAAAAGCCAATTCACTTTTTTTTAGAAGCTTCCGAATATTTACTGCCATTGCCGTATTTAAAAAAAAATTGTAGTAAAAATAGTAATATTTTTCTAATACTATGTTTTAATCCTCCCTAGGAATATTGTCCTCAGATTTAGGGCATGGCGTCGCCCACAACCCTTAGCATTCTTGATTTCATTCAAAAAGATCTTCTTTGCCCATCCTCGGGCTGTGGGGGACTTATGGCTTTTTATAGGTACTTCCATGTCTTCTGTTCTAAAGAATTGTCCAGTACAACTCTCCCAGTCACGGTTCCCTACAGAAAAACTCGTGTTGCCGCACGTATGCATCCCTATACGGTCCAACTGGACAGGCCCCGAACTTTGTTCGTTCTTTTATCCCTAGAGTTTCTAGAATGTGGAACCTGCTGCCCGCGAAGGTCTTTCCTTCCCCCAAATCTTCAAGTACTTAAGTCCCGTGTAAACAAACTCCCTCTCATCTCGCTTAAGACACCCACGGTACGTTAATATTTATGCTTTTAGCCTTCATGGATTCTTCAAAGATAAAAAAATTGATCCCCCTCCCCTTAAGGAATCGATTTAATCTTAACGCTGCATGTGAATGTTGCCATTACGTTTCTGCTGCGTACTACTTTTTGTGACTGGCACATAAATTTAGGCTACCTATTAAATAGGTACCTTTTTTGATTAGATCACTTGTCAACAATATTTGCTTGTTTTATATTTTCAAGGAAAGTCGCACCAAAATTAATACGGATGAATAAACTAGCTTTAAATTTATTTTTGCCTAAAGCACGGTAATCAAATTTATATAGTCAATAAATACCCATTGACTTCCATTAACTACCAAATATAAATGTTAAAAAAATTGACACATGGAATAAAACAATTAAAAAGACGGACCTTGAACATATTAAAGCTAATCTAAACGAAAAATCTATGTTAGATAAATAATTATAATTAAAATAAGGAAGAAATGTGTATATTCATTGTCCCAATAATTGCTGGACACAAAAACTATGATCTTGTAGTTTTCGAATAACTTTGTCAACAGCCACACCTTAAATCAGACCTAAAAGTGATAAAAATGTTACATTAAACGGCTATTAACGAGTTCCTATCTATTAAAAATCTTTTTGGTCCATTAAGTAATTTTTAAAATAAATAGTAGGGGAGAGTTGGGTAATACCAAGCCCCTAATAAAATTGACTAACTAGAAAAAGTTTGATAAAAAACAAAATGCAGTAACTCCTGGGTAATTTATTTGGCTACGCATACAACTAGGCAAAAAGGCAACAAAAAAAATGAGAAATTGAAAGTTTACAAAAAAATATTAAATAGCGATGTTATCAAACTAATCCGGTAAAACAGTACCCGCTTTAACATTATATATTATTTGTTTACTGACCATGTGACCATATAATAGTTTTTGTTTTGCTTTTTACAGACATTATCCTTACCATTTAAGCTGCTATTCAACACTTTCTTTTTAGCAGAGTTTTCTTAGCTTCCTTCGTCTTTTTAAAATATTTTTTCTTAACTTATTTGCTTTATTTCTTGCCTTACTTCTTTTTTTAAACTGCTGCTTTAATAATGTTGCTTTTAGGATTGGTTCTGTTTTTAATACACACAGAAAAAAAATGTCTTGTTTTAAGCAAATACAAGGTTTTAAAAATATGCATTCTTTTTGAATAGTTGTGCTTTTAAACCAAGATTTATTTCCTACTTTAAAATAATAGCGGTTCTTAAACTGGAAGAAAAAGTATTTTAATTTATGTCTTTAATGTAAAAGACATTCTTTAAATTAAAATATCCTTAGTATTATTTTAAGAATATTAGAATCAAGAAATAAGAACCTAAAGATTTATGATTTAAGCTCTTTAATATCTTAAATATAAGTTTTAAGATTTTAAACAAAAGAAATATTAAATGTTTCCATCAAAATATTAATGAATTTTCTTTAAAATAATAGGTTCTTATTTTAAGAACCTAAACCAAAATCTTTAACCTTTATGTCAAAGAACCTATTTCTTTAATATAAGTATTCACTGAATTATGCTTTTTAGTACGGTATCAACGGTACGATTATATCCTACCGTCGAACAACGAAAGTTTTTTTATAAGATACACTTGTTATTCGTATTATTCAACTTGGACCCAGGACAGCCAGTTTGATAAGTCCTATGAAGTTCGGCAAAACGCATCATCGATGGAGAAGAGAGGTCTCGGTGAATGACATGATAAGCAGGAATTCCTCTCTTAACTATCAAAAAGAGAACTAGTTGTTTATTTAATATAATTATCTTAATTGAATTATAATAAATTTTATTTCAGTCTGTGGTATATACTATCTTGTCTTAAAGAAAGAATCTCTCAGTGGGAAAGCGCTCGATGTTTTTAACGGAATACATCGTTCTTTAATGTAGACCCATTGGGGTCACTAAATAAAATAAGGTTATTTTTATTACAAAAGCGCCTTCTTTTGAATTTAGTACGCAAAGCTGAAAACATATTTTTTTCTGTTTGAGATCCTATTTCTTTAACACATATGAAAGTCACAATTTTCTCAAATTAAATCTAAGGCTTTTGTTTTAAGATATCTTTTTTTTCAGTGTAGGTATTTTCTGAACATGCTGCATTAAGTCGACAATTAATAATATTTTCTTATAATAAATTTGCGCGTACCTATCAAACACTTAATCCTAATTTTTTTTACCGTTTTCCATATAATGTAAAATAAAGTATTTGAGTCTTTCCATGTTTATATAAACTTTTTTTTACATTTTCACATACAGAGTATATCCTTAATTCATTATAACATTCTGTAAGACCCTGTATATTAGACTGGGCCAAAAATATCGACTATTTTTTAAAATATATCGAAAATAATGTTTAAGATGAAAAAAATGTATCGTGAAGGTTTAAACCTTTATTACTAATATTAAAATGTCCATTTTCGTTAAAGTTTTTTTTACAATTTTTTAATGCAAAACTTGCAATTTGTTTATCTTAAAAACATTATTAACACACATTCTTAAAGAAAATTAAAGTTCCTACAAACAAGCACTCTTCGTAAATTGTCGTAAAATAAGTCGTTTCCATGTAATCAGAATTTGAACATTGAACTTCTTTTAATTTTTTTTCTTAAGTTTTAATTTTTGTTACTACTGCAGATAAGTCCAGTGATGGCTTAGCGTGTAAGGCGTTAAGTCGTTGAGCGCACAACGTACGTGAGGTGGGTCGAATCCTGCTGAGGCCAAAGACTTATTTATAAGTTGGTCGGAAATTTAGTGGTTAGCTCAACACCAGACGGACAAAGTGCAAAATGTATCGACGCTGAAGGCCACCAAAGGACCAGGGCTCCGGAACACACTTTGCCGCGTCCTGCGCAACCGTAGACATGCGGACCCCACTCAGCTGGTAGATTCAGTAGTGCCCCCTGGGTTGGGACGAGGTCTTAAGTTGTCGCACATAGGAACGTTGTTCGGAACCCACGTTAAGTTGTAGGTCCCGTCTGGCTGACATCACCCAGACGTAAAAAGACAATAAGCCGAGCGGCTTCAGTGCATGGGTTATCCCTGCCGCATTTAAGGATATAGCTATAGGATTCGGCACCCGTCTTACTCCTGATTGGTCAAATTTAAAATATAATAATGGCGTCCTATTTATTGATATGTGTGGTGCCGAAAACCGTAGTACAATGTTCAGGCGGTGCTGAAATACAGAGCGGAATGTTGGAAAATATTAACTACCGAGTTACCTCCTCTTCTTTTTTGAACTTAGCCCGATAAAGAAAATTATCAACTTTAATTAACTTGTCCATTCTAAAGTAGGTAATACAATAATTAATAATAAATTTTAATTAATAGCTGAATATAAGCTCTAAATATTACTATATTTGTTTACATAGAAAAGCTAAATTAGGAATGAAAAGAATAAAAAACAAAAAGCATCATACGCAGTATTCCAACAATCAACTCTAAATTTCAGCACCGCTCGCACATTGTACTACGGCTTTCGGCACCGCGCATTTCGATAAATGTGGCGCCATAATGAACTTGACCAATCAGGAGTAAGACGGGTTCCGAATCCTATAGTGGAATGTTTAAATGCATCCCGGCCCTATTCTAATCTTATCTAATCTAATCTACTGCAAATATCAATATTTAAATAAATTCAATACATATTTTTAAAGAAAATTGGATACGTTACAGAAAAGATTTCTTAACATTTTTCAATAAATTTATTCCTTTAAACTTAATCGACATTGAACTTACTTATTTTTGAAATTACCTTCAACTGTTAGTCGCGAATATTAACATTTATATTAAGGCTCAAACCTTCACGATAGTTTTCTTGTCACCAGATAATTTACAAAAAATAAACTATTTTTTGGCCCAATCTACTGTATACAGACTGTCCAAAATGTTCATTTTTCAAAAAAATATTCTTTATAAAAAAAAGTTGCTTACAGAAAAAATAGGATTAGGGCTCACAAAAACTTGAAAAACATTATTTTTCTCTAAGAGCAAACTACCATTATTTTTCATTTTTAAGCAAAATGTCTTCGGGAAAACCTATTTAGAATAATGTTTGTAATTGATGAAAATAATGATACAAAATTTTATTTAACTCCATTTGCGAAAACGCCTTGATCACATTCGTTTACATTTGAAAAATTATGTTATGTAGGAATTTGGAAAAAGCAGGTGAAAAATAAAATAAAGAGTTTTTATTATATTTTTTTAAATATTTCCAAAATTTTAATCATTAAATTTAATATCAAAAACTTTTTGATACCTCTGTAATATTATTAAAATCATTTTAAATACCATTCTAAAGTTTATTTAAAGCTTTCAAATGATATTTTGCTTAAAAGTGAAAAATAAAGGTAGTTTACTTTTGGAGAAAAATCATGATCTTTAAGTTTTTCCGAACCCTGTTTACAAAATCAACATTTTCTCTTCGTATATTCTATTTTTTTACAAGCAAAAATTTTTATGAAGGATGACTTCTTTTGAAAAAGTAAATTGTCCATACTCTTGTAAACCCCATTCGTGGACAGTCTATATATTATCCTCTGAAGAATTGTCCAGTATAGTTCCTTCACTCCCGGTTCTCAACAGAGAAACTCGTGGTGCCGCGCGTATGCATTCCCATACGGTCCAACTGGACGGGCTCCGAACTTCCCACTTTGTTCGTTCTTTTATCCCTAGAGTTTCTAGAAGGACTACAAAGTTTTTCCCGGCGTGGCGACTAGAGGTGTCGTACGAACGTTTTTTACCTTCGGGGATCAAGGAAAGATTCACGCTAAATTGACGGCATCTTTTTTCTGGATCTAAGCGCTGTGAGTGAAGATTCCTATAAGCTGATGGTATCCTGTTTGGTGGTGAACACGAGGTATTTCTCAAATGGCGGGAAATAGATGGGCGTGCCATGGGAACTGTCAGTAGCGAACGTGAAGGTTATACGTAACACCAGTAGCAGATCTTGGTTTGACAGCCGACAATTTATGCATTGCATCGATTGTTGAATTATTTGTTTTCTTTTTGGAATTTCTGGGAGCTACGAGCTCGATTATCCAGATTTTCCACCGACGAAGCCCTGGAAAGCATAGTCCGGAAGGGGGAGAGTGGTGGATTGGACCTGAGGGGACCAAAACCAAGAAAAAAAATAGAGAAAAGAGAGAGTTTCTAGATTGTGGAACCTGCTGCCCGCGGAGGTCTTTCCTTCCCCCCAAATCTTTAAGTATTTAAGCCCCGTGTCAACAAACTCCCTCTTACCTCGCTTAAGACTCTCACGGTACGTTAGTATTTAGGCTTTTAGCCTTCGTGGTTTGTCCAAAGATAAAAAATCCACAATTGACGTGCTCTTGTTCTAATCTTATTAACATATATTTTTCATCAAGAACTATACTTTTTGTTATAATAAAAATAGTAACATTGACAAACCACGCCCTTAATTCCTCCGTAATTAAAAACAGTTATTAGATGATAATTTTAGTTTTCCAAGTATAAATTCCTTGCAATTAATTGGCTATAAATTTATTCGATTTTTATTTTAAATCGCTGATGATAATTGGTTAATATTATTAAAGATGTGTTTGTTATAAGACAAATTAAAGATGAAAATCAGTAAAGTTATATAATTGCGTTAATAAGATGGACAGGTTGTTTAATGTTGCCTAGTAATTTATTATGATTATTAAATTTTTTTTTGCTAGATAAATTAAATAAGATATTTATAATTTTTATTTTAATGTAACAAGACGGTGACTTCATCTAGATTATTCATAAAACGAAAATAAAAAGAACATAACATTTATTTTATTTATCAAGATAAGTTTAAAATAAATACTGGGTGTCTCTACCAGGTGGCTCACCCGTATAATTTTCTTATCTTTAAATTTGGTTCATAGGTATAATACAGTTATATACATTGCTTGACGTATTTAGTTGTTTTCTGTTACTTCCGGTTTAATCGGAACCGACCCTAAGTTTCTTATTTTTAATGAGGCACCCGGTATAGAAAATTACATTCCATGAACAAGGTCCGGCAATAGGATTGAACGATTTTAATAGGCGACTGTGAAGGTACCAAAAAATATATTTCGACTTAATGTTACTAAAACTAAAAATATAATTCTGGAAATTACTCACTTTTAGTTTGCAAAAATTACATTCTTAAAATGACCACCACCTTCTTCAATGCACTGCTGCATATTGAGTAGAAATGGCGCAAAACGCGTGAGTAAATCTACCTTCATGTTTACCGAATATACCTTTTTACGAATTCTTTCTTTGAGTAAGAAAGTGTTTGGGGACGAGTATTAAACACTTAAGGTTCAGATATCCCCACAGATAAAATCAAGTACAAATTAAATTTACGTCGAAAGTTTCTCTGAGTTTGGACAATGGACTGCGTCAGATAAACGGTTTTACAGCAAAGATCCGTTGATTGTTTGGCCAATTTGCCATTGTAACACAAAATCTTCAACAGTAAACTTCAGTTTTATTACTATTTGACGTTTGTCAAATAAACAATATTTCCATGGCAATCTTTTCAAAACAGTCCAAGCTTATTGCCGAACCTTGTACAATGACACTGCATTTGCAAGTTTTTGATATAAAATCTCTTTTTTTTATTTTTGATTTTACAACAACAAGAGTGACGAATACGATAAAACGAAAAATTTTGGATCAAGTAGTCAAAAAAATAAGTGTGACAATCCTTTGTATTTTATAGCCACTACAGAGTCGTCAAAAGTTTGTAAAATCGTATTTATGGTCTTAAGTTAGTTTTTTCAAATGGATCGGGGTTGGCTTACTATAATAGCTAAAAATAATATTTTATTACCGACAATTTGAAACAACAAAAATAATATTTTAGATGAAAGTATATTAGAAAAATCCGTATTAACTAATTATTTCTCATATGGTATAGACCAGCACATCAAACTGTTTCTTTTGCAACACATTTAATTGTTAATTAAAGTAGAAGTAAATAAGCAATATCTAATTTAATAACCAATAATCCCTTATTGTATTTTCCGAGCCTCCTAAGTTCTTCATCAAGAATACGGCCTATTATTGCTGACTGAGAAAAGAAGAACAGTGATTAGGATTTTGTGATATCGATGGGTTTTTGGCAAAACATAGTAGATAAGCGACTTTCGTCAATTTTACAAAAATGATTTTTTTCCCATTGTGTTGTTTTTAAACAAAAACCGAGAACTGAAATAAAGCTGTGCACTAATGTACATGCAAAAACATTACCAAATTTGTTTTAAATATACCCCAATGAGAAAAAAATGGTTTTCTGTAAAATTTGACAAATGTCGTTTACGATTTTTGTCAAAAATCCATTGATATACTGGTTACTCAAAAATTTAGATAAATATTGATTTTGTGGTATCAAATTGCTGACAGCTGTTAGGTATAGTGAGCCACCCTTGATCCATTTGAAAACCCTAACTTATAACCATAAATACTGGATACTGAATACTGCTTTGTTTATGGCGTTGCTGCAAGACAATTGCCAGCTCTATGTGGTGGGAAAATCTGGATGGTCGAGCTTTCCGCTCCCAAAAATTCCGGTTTAAATTATTCAAATATTTAAATCAAAAATAGCGATGAACTTCTGAACATGCATAAATTGTGGCTGTCAAGCCGAGGGCTGCTACTGGTATCGCGCACATCCGTCACTTTCACTACTGACGTTTTTCCGCAAGGCATGCGCACCTCCTTGACCATACGAAGACATCATGTGTTCAACACCAAAACGTAAAAACTTCAGGCTTTAGGAATCTTCACTCACAGCGCTTAGCCCCAGAAGAAAGAAGCCCCAATTTAGCGTGAATCTTTTCTCGATCCCCAAGGGTACAGCCACGCTCGTACGACACCTTCCGCCGCCTACCCAGGAAGTCTATGTAGGCTTTTACGTAAACGTGAACCGCACTACTCGAAGACCGCGGAAAGAGTGATAACCATAAATACGATTTTGCAAACGTAGGACGACTTTCTTAAGGTTATAAAAAACAAAAGATTGTCACATCTATTTTCCGTGACATTTTAATTCAAGATTTGTCGTTTTATTGCATTCATGGCACTTTTGATTAAAAATTAAAAAAAAATAGATAAGAGATGCAAAAAGAGTAACAAATGTAGTGTCATTGTACTTGGAATGTTATTTTCTTTTTCAATAAGTAAAAATATACCGGGGCTCCCATTTAAAAAAGTTAGAGTCTTTTTCGGATAAACTAGAAGTGATTGGAAAGAATCAAATACGTTAAACAATATTTTTAATGTGATATACCTACGTACCAAAATTTAATTTAATATATTATTAAATAAAAAAGTTATAGGGATAAGCTATCGGCTAGGGACACCCAGTGTATATAAAAAAAACTAAAAGACATGCTTTTAAAGCTTATCGAACTAAAATGAGGAAAATAATTTTTAAAATATTCTTTAAAAAATATTGAACAAAAAATACTAGTATTATTGTAGAAAAGCGTGGGCGCCATATTATTCGTAGTATTAGTATTGTAAATCTGAAAAACAGAAGGTGTAAATAATACTGATGCAGGCACTATAGTAAATCTCCAACAGAGGGCGGACGTTTGAAGGGAAAGTCAAGGAAAATAAACTTTTTAATAAGGAGCTCTCGATCTCATTTAAGCCTATGTTCGCTAAATTTTGTGACATAATCTTTTTCCGTAATTCTTTATTTACAATCATACTGGAAGGTTTTTTCGACGTTTTGGTGTTATTTTTTTGCTTTTTAGTCATTGGACTTTCATATATGTTTAGTTTTTACCGTTTATAGTTAAATTAAGTAGTTATTAATACTGCAGTTACAGAGAATTTTAAAACTTGTAAACAGGGGTCACTGACCTTTGGATATTTTTTTACAGGGAATTTACGTTTAAATCGTTATTAAGGGTAAGATACAATTTTTTTATGTTTTTTAGTGATTTTATTTTATGGTATGCAAGTATCGGTTTATTTTGTCAGATAAAAAAATATTATGGCAAAAAGGTGACGTCACAAAGATAACCTATATTTTCGGACAAATATAAAAAAATCGAGCGCTCCTTTTTAAAAAGTTTATTTTCCTTAAAGAGAAGTTACATACATACATACATACGTACATACATACTAGTGAAGCTAAAAAACGTGTTAAAAACGGTCTTATGCTCTCTTGTATAGATTATAGCCTTGATACTTTATAAACAATTAAATGATTTAAATAGTTTAAATAAAAATAAGTTGCTAAGTTTAGATTACTTATTATATAAATCCGATTTCACGTAACTTGACAGAGTAACACCCACAAATAAATTTATTGTTTTTTTCCTTAAATTCATTTTAAAGTTAAACAAGGTTTTTAAGGTCAAGTATAGTAAGTACCTCAAGTTCTTCTGACATGTCAGGGTTTCTGCTTAACCTTTTGTTTTATTGCGAATTGTTTTGTTACCATTACAATGTGATCCTTTTACATGTTTTCAGGTTATTTTTCATGTAATGCCATACTACTTTGTGTTAAAAATAAAAGAGATAAAACTAAGGTTGTATTATAACAATTACTGCCATTGAAAAGGTTCGCTGAAAAGAAGAAAATATTTTTTAATTGTTGGATTTAATGTGTATTATAGTATTATTATTATTTTTTGTTTATTATACATACGTTTGGTATATCTACCGTGTATTCCAATTAAAACAAGCCAACTCGTAAAAGGAGGCGTGAAAAAAATATTTAACTATCTATACCAGGTGTTTCTCAAAGGTAGTTCCCTCCTATAACTTTTTTATCTTTTAAGATAGAAAAATACATATTTTTGGATTGACTTATGTATTCCCTTGCTCTTTATTACTTTCAGTTTAACCGGAAGCAAACACTAGTTGCCGGCAATTTACATTTTTCATATTGGCATTGATGGTAAAGCATTGGCAATTGGTGGCAATATTATGCCAACATCTAATATGCATTAAAAAGTTAACCCTAAATAAACACTCAATTGCCAATAAATTTTACATGTTGGCGAATTGCCGGCAAGCATACAAAAATGGCGGCATACCAATCCTGATCAAATAAAGCATGCCTTTTTGTTGCAGGCAAATAAATATTCGATTTTTGAAGGCAAACCTTCAACGCATATTCTTACTTTTCAAACCATATTATTAACATTGGTATTTAACTAACATTCAAGCAATTTTTTTGATCTGTTTTATTTATAATGGCGGCTAAACAACATTATTTTATGTTTTTTTACATAATTTAAAGGAAATGGCCTTTTCCTAACATTTTATTGATACAAATCATGCAAATAAAAATTAAGTCAAACAAAATGTTTATTATGTATTTTGAGAGAATAAAAATAAAATGATGGTAAATTTAGCTAGCTAAATTAAAGCGAGTTCGACCGAAGGTGATAAATTCAAATTTCCCGCTTAGCCAAAATACAAGATTTGACAATTTTACAGATGAGGCAACCTTGCTTTTGTTTGGCCGCTTTGTGCAATTGTTTTCTACATGGTTTTCTAGCTTTTTAGTTTCTTTTTTAAAGAAAAGAGTTTTTAGTAGACACAATTAAGTGTACTCATTACCTAATTAGTATGTGTTGTGTAATTAATTGGTGATGGCTAGTCAAGAAGGCGGGTTATTCAAGTAGACTGTTAGGAGCTGTAAACATTTTGTTTAAAACCTTTTAAATTTGTAGTTACCTTAAAAAATTATATGCAATCAGGGCGAAGCCTTTTTAAAAGTTTTAAAGACGTGTTAATAAAAAAATTATATATATTTAATAGTTTTTTTTTTGACATTTAACTCCTTTAAAATATTTTTTCCTATGTTTCGGATCTGAAAATTGAGTATAAGTGTCCCTTAAATCCTTACTATTTTAAAGTGTTTTCCTTTTTTTTTTAATTTTATTACGTACTTTTTTTTTTTTTTTTTTTTTTTTGTTGTTACGGTATAAAAATTTATATTATGTAATTTTTTTATTGATAAAGTTTTCCTGCCTTTTTTTCCTCATTTTTTTCGATTAAAAAATTCTAAATATGTTATTTAACTTTTGGGACATTCAACTTGTAAAACTTGCAATACTAATTTAATGATAAATGTCATTATCCTAAATGCATTTTTTTGCATAACTTATTATTGATGGATGCCATCATCCTAAACGCATTTTTTCATCATAAATTATTAATGACGGATGCCATCACATTATCTGCAACACGTGGCCTAATAACGGCCAATTGCCCACTTTCGCGTCTTTTGATACCTTTTTGCCAATGCCTTGCCATTAAAGAGTGTTGGCAATGCCAGTAAATTAATTGTACAACGCCGGCAAAAATGTTATATGGGTTACTGGTATATTTTATTTCATTTTGATAGAATATGACATTCTGAATACAATGACACCTCATATATGTAATTTTTAATTTTTCGGTTGTGAATGTAATGTAATTTTTAAATTTTAATCTAGGGTGCTATGATTAGGCTAAAACGCTTTATTTTTCCGTTAAATAACCAGGGAAAAATAAAATTATTTGTGTTTTGTTTTTCACGATTTCGCAGGTTAGAGTGAAAGTTTGCAAAATCCTATTTATGTTCATAACTCTTTTTTTTAATGAAACAAGGGTGGATTGTTAGCATATCCCAAAAGAGCATTTTATTTTAAATAAATTGGTATCACATAAGCGGTATTTCGGGAAAGGTTTTTATAAAATAACCCATGTAATAAAATAAATTTAAACCAACCATTATACTAAATGATAAATACCGATTTATAATAACATCATAAATTAACTTCGTGTTCTGTAGAAAAGTCTTACTGAAAATACCGTTTATGTGGTACCAAATCATTTGGAATAAAATGTTCTTTTAGGATATGCTAATGAGTCACCCTGGTTCCATTAAACAAAAAAGTTATTATCCCAAATAGAACTTTGCAAACTTTGACTCCGCTATAAAAAAGTAAGAAACAAAATACAATTAATATTATGTTTATGTTTTACCCATCTATTATTGATCTGGTATACCTTAGAAACGGAATATGTTATGGTAGCAATAATACCTGCTATCACACCTAGGGCATTATAACCGGGCATTATGATAATGCCCGCTTATAATGCTCTAATGCGCTAATATGGAAATTTTATTGCTTATCCAATTTTATTTCTCTCACAATAAAGATCAAGTTTATACAAACATATGTATTAAAATAAAATCAATAACTTACCAGTTCATGAAAATATGCCATTAAAACGGTTTCGGTTATTTGAAGAATTGCGTTCGCATCTTTCCAAATACCAAATATGCCATACTCCCGATCATATTGTTGCCTTGATTTAACTGGCAAAAGATTTTCGGTCGCTTTTATGGTCTTTTCTCTTATATTTTGTGGAATTTCTTCCATTTTGAGCAAATCGTTAAATAAAAATGCCAACTGACTAACTGATAGAAACATCAAAGTCAAACTTAACACCAGTCATTATCTACTTACGTATACAGGTACAGGTGCAACTTATTTTTTATATTGCGAATAAATAATGTAATTAGTCATTGAAAAACTCTTTTTGGGTAAAAAATAAAGCATTGTATGCACCACGGGCTTTACTGGACTATAATGCCCATCAGGTCGATATCTAGCCCTCGGGCTATTTCGACCTTCAGGGCATTATAGTCCTAGTAACGCCCTTGATACATAAATAGCTATTTCGTCCCTTTTAGACCACCAAATCTACCTAATTGTTTACTTTTGACCACATGTTTATTTAACAAAGCACCTCTCATTTTAATTAATTTTAAACAAGAAATCACCTCCTAAATGTTTCCGTATCTTTTTAGAAACAACCTGTATATCAGTTTAACATACCTAGTTATTATTCTTAGTTTAAACAAAATTAAAAGTATCAACCTCTTCTATTTAGTTAATTGGCAGAGACAACAACGAGACGAGTAACTGGTCCTAACAATTTGTCCATTGTATTTATCTCTTTCTGGTTTAACGCAAGTTCCAATAAATATGTCTTTGTCTTTCATCATGGCAGGCTATCGTAGATGGAGCAATCATCGCTTTGCCATGGTTGCCAAGTTGTTTACAATTTCTGCATGTAAACTTTAATGTCCTTTTTGGCTCACATCTAATTAAGAGAAAGAACATATACCATGAATCAAATATTTTTAACTTGACAACGTTGCCCCAGGCAGTCACGCCGAAATGTTATTCGATATTTGTGTTTGATATTTTTCAATGGCCGATTTGTTTGGACAGTTTGTTTACATTTTCTGTGATTTATTGTGTGTTTCGTGGTTTTTACCTTTAATTGGACTTTGAATATTGACTTTTATTAGTGATCACAGTGTATATATTAAACTTGTGCTTCAACAGATAATTTAAGGTAATATTGACATGGTTATCTGTAAGAAAAATCTTTATAACAACCAAATAAATGACATTTTTAATTAGGTCTGTGTAATTATTGAACTAAACCCCAATATTTTATATTAATAGGAAACAAAAACAAGTACGTAACATTAAGGGCAAAAATAGCACAGCTATATAATTTGAATTTGGCGGGCAAACGACAAAGTCGACTCACGCGCCATCTGCGTTTACCTTCCTTGAAGACAGACAAGGAAGGCCCAGCAGCTATCTCTCTCTCGAATAATTTATTTACATTTAGTTGCTCGTCTCATTCTTGTCTCTGTAATTGGGTTTTAATTATTTTTCTATGGCCCACAATAAAATTATTTAAACATTTAAGCATTTTTAAAATATAACTTTATAATTACCCTTAAGTCAAAAGCTGTCTAAAAACTTATTTAAATACAATTTTAATACATCCTATTAAACATCCTTTTAGGTAATTACTTCATTTACCGATGTACATAAAAAGTACCTTTTGTTGAAACTGACTAACGCAAATATTTTTTTCATTAAATATATTAGATAACTGTTAAAATTAAAGTCGTTATACGTCTTTCCGTACTTATTTGTTCTTAATTAACTTTTAATTATTTTTAATTAGAAACGTACATGTATAACGGTTGTCATCGCTTGAAATAGATGTTATGGTAATGAAACGTTATCTTTTTAAATCTTTGTATTGATTATTGCAGAAGTTAGTTGTTATACCATAGTTTTGATAGTATACGACATACACTCCCCATCAAAATGATCGTATATACCGGGTGTTGCTCCGTCGATCGGGACATAGGGAATCCCATGTAAATTTTGAAGTGGTCCAATATTGGCTCCTCTAATTATTTTAGAAGAAAATATTATTAGGTTTTTTAAAGAGCACGAAAACTTGTACCCAATGTACAAATTTCAGCTCTTCTTAGTCCGCCAGCTTATAAGAGATAAATGCTAAAATAAGTTACGAATCTCCTATCTTCTTACCTGCCTTGTATTATTAAAAGTTTATGATAAAATACTAGAAAAATTATTTAATCTCTTACTCTCAAGTTGTCAGATCAATGTCACATCATTTTTAAATAATGACCTACTAAAATCAAGAAAAAATCACTATTATAAAATGGTTTTACCAGGGAAATAGTTATCGAAGAGTAGCGGACATGTTTGCAGCCTATTTTCCCAATAGGCCAATACCAAGTAAATCGACAATAAAACGGACGATAAAAATTTGAAACTACAGGCACAGTAATCAATAATTGCAAATGTGAAAAAATCGACGTAATCTTTCGCCAAACGATTTTTTTTGTGGGGACATTTAAAAACTAAGCCACCAATAAAAATAAGAAAATTTAGTCCAGCTAAGGAATGCTCTTTCCGCTGAATGTGTCAGAATATCGATGTACCAACTAGCCAACGTAAGAAATGAGTTTTATAATCGTTTGGGTTATTGTCTGGCAGTTAATGGAGGAATATTTGAGCATTTGATTAAATCCTGATATTTTCGTCATAAATTGATTTCTAAATGTAGAAAAATTTGTTTTATTGTCTTGGGTAACTGTGAGTGCATGTGTTGGAATTAGCTGTAAACTAAAATGAAATGCGACGATTCTTTTTGAAATTCCCGTATAAAATTGTTCAGTTTTGGCAATGACATTATAAATTAATGATCTAAATTGTCACTGATAAATCGATATGGTGTTTTTATTATTGATTTCTAGAGTACAGGGTGTATAATGAGATACTACGTTGCAGAAGTATTAAGCAGTTTACTCTTTACTGGTTGGTTGAAAAATGCTCAAATTTTTCATTTTGGGTGGAACTTACTGTGCTCTTCAATAAATCCTAATAGCATTTTTTTCTAAAATAATTAGGGGAGCCAATATTTGACTACTTCAAAATTTACATGGGATTCCCTATGTCCCGCCCGACGGAGCAACACCCGGTATGGTCGATTTGGACACACTCACCTCCCCTGGTAAGATTTTTGTAAGAATTGCTTCAATCTCTCTCTCCTTATCCCCCAATCTTAGGTGAGATTTATGGAAATGTAAAAAGACACCATTTCTCAAACCGAAATTGATTTATCTTGTTGTCGAAATAATTTTGAAGAGAAAAAAGGGCCCTCGACCCAAAAAGTACACCACAGGATACATTTGTCTTGAAAGGACCTGCCCAAATCTCGTTAACTTTTCCCTTTTCTAGCGGAAGAAATATTATTTATTATATATTTGCACAGACCCCCCTCCCGCCACGGTGAGATTCAAGTCGACCCCCTAAATGCCTCACGTAATTTATGGAGTGGGAGTAATTTTGAAAAATAATAGGATTACTCCTTGCTAATATTTTATAATCACAAATTTAATTACGTTCTTTCCACATTGTACAGAGCAATTAAAAATTAATAATATTTTTTCAAAAAAATTTTAATCGCCTTGTAGAAATATAATATACAGGGTGTTCGGAAAATGCGTTAGGAAATTTTAAGGGGTCATTCTGCAATAAAAAATAATGTTAGTAAGTCCTTTGACAAAATGTCGAAATCTCCTTGGTTACCAAGTTACAGGGGTTAAAATTTAAATTTTTATTTTTGTTTTTTCGCTATAATACATTTATTTTTACCAATCTAGTTGACATTTGGTACACAAATCAAGCTTTGCAGATTCTAAAATTTGAAGATAAAAGTACTTTTTTAATACCGCCGAGGGCAAGTTATTGGTTTACATTTTCCTAACATTTTCTTTTTTTAATTGTATTCATAACTTCATTATTAAAAGAGGTATATTCATTTAAATAAAGCATTTTTAAATTAAAGCTTATGGAAAAAATCGAGAATAGGTATGCGACAATTTTTGAAAGGAGTGTATTATATGGTATACCGTGAGAATAACTAATGATTTAATATGGAAAATGTATTTTTCCCTTATTAGGATCAAAAGTAATAATGACTGTTAATGGTTGTTAAAGTACACGTAATTATGTAATATATTTTCTTAAAGCAATTTAAACAAAAACGGTTTGTAATTTCACAACTTCACTAAACTTAAGAATATTTGCGATTTGAGCATTTTTTTTAATAAAGAAATGTAGAACATGTTGAATACTAAAAGTTTAAATAGTGTAAATACTTTTCTCACAAAAAGTTCACTTTTCCGCACGCATTCTATTTCTGAAAGTGTTACTTTTCCACACCAGAAGTAAAATAAAAAATAAGAAAATTAACATTTCAAGCTTTATTTTGTTATATATTGATTATACAGTAGTGGCCACATTTTTAATCAAAGAAAGCGGGTCAAAAGGAAAAAAATTAAATAAGTTGGATTTTTTCCACTAACGTGTTTTTTTTGGGCAAAAAAAATTTTCTCACCTTTGCAATGTTTCAGTGGGCAAAATTGTCCCAGCCCGCCATTTTATTTTTTATTTTTGGATAAACCACAAAGGCTAAAAGCCTAAATACTAACGTACCGTGGGTGTCTTAAGCGAGGTAAGAGGGAGTTTGTTGACACGGGACTTAAATACTTGAAGATTTGGGGGAAGGGCCTGTCCAGTTGGACCGTATAGGGATGCAAACGCGCGGCAACACGAGTTTCTCTGGTGGTAACCGTGAGTGGAGGAACTGTTCTGGACAAATCTTCAGAGCAGAAGTCATGGAAGTACCTATAAAAGCGATAAATCCCCCACAGCCCGACGATGGGCAAGAGAGGGAAGCCTTTTGTAAGTGAAGGATCATTAATAAGTCGAATAGCTTTTCTTTGGATGGAATTAAGAATGCTTAGGGTTGGGGGACGCCATGCCCCAGATTGCAAAGGAGATCGGTTTTGGGACACATATTATTATAAAGTGTATACATTAGAAGGGGATAAATACTTTTTGGCTGCCGTGGCTATAGATACAATGTGTTTATGCCAGTTACTTTCATATGTGACGCCCACAAGATTGAAGGTGTATTTGCTCTGTAAAAAGTAAAAACCGCTCATAAGCAGAGGATGAGTATTTAATGACTCTTTTCGCGACAAGGAACATGATTGTGTTTTGGATGCATTAAAATGGCCGAGAGTTTTGGCGCCCCAATCCAATGTTAAATTAAGATCCTGCGAAAGAGATATCTGCATACTCTGCGTTTGTTTTCCAAATCAGGTTTAGGGATGGGTTTATGTACCTAAAAACTAGAGTGAAGGGTACTATCGTCGGCGAAACTATGAATGGAATTAGTTGTGGACGAGAGAAGGTCGTTGATGTGAAGAAGAAACAATGTTGGTGTCAGAACTGAGCCCTGAGGCACTTCAGCATATACTTGGTGAAAGCTTGAAGAATGGCCGTCTACAATAACTGATATACGTCGATCAGATAGATAACTAGAGAGCCAAGCACAGAGTTCAGTTAAAAGACCATTGGAGGGAAGACATTGGGCCATATAAATAAAAAGAAGCAAATACTTTTGTTTAAAAGTATAAGGTATAGAAGGATTTACGTCAAACGTATAAATAAAGTTGAGTATTGCTTACAAGTGCGTATGTTTACTCATAGAAATCTGATGCTACTGAATAGCAGCCTTCCTTTTCGTAACTTTCCTATAAGTAAATACTCGCAATTGTAAGCAAATGCTCGACTTTGTTCATACGTTTGAAGTAAATCACCTATACCTTTTACAAAGCCATTGGCTTATTTCTATTTATACAGCTTATTGATTTATTCAAATTTTCAAAAACTTTAACGCCCTGTATCTTGAAAACAAGACGATCGTATTATTGGAACTTTTGTTATTATTTTATAGACCTCTATGGCGTAGTACTATGCATTATAGTTTTTTCAATGTCACCCTGTATTGAACAACAAGTTACAATGTAATAAATAATCCTTTTTAGGATCTATCCATTGGCAATATGTTACGTTGGCTATTTCTTTTATTTTATTGATTTATAAATAATAATTGTATTGGTGCGAAGAACGATCAGTAATATTGGTATTACTATAAGTCGATAATGCTATTATAATTAAAGCGGACATTGTTTTTTATAAATTTATAATAATGTTCAATTCATAATTATGTTTTTGTTTAATAATTTATTATCTTTAAAGGTTATTTATTAATACCGGGTGCTCACGATATTACTTTCCGGCTGCCATTTTTGTATTTCTTTGTCAATACGGACGAAACTTGGTTGGGTTGTTAGACCTTTCGATTTTACCGGAAATAACTAGAACTTTTAATCTTGAGATGAGACACCCTGTATATTTTTTATTTTTTGATTCCACGGAGCATTTTAGGTCGGAATTCAATATTCTGACAAGTAATTTTGTTTACATTTTATTTTTAAATTAAATTAAATTAATAAATAAAAACGGTTGGAATTAAATATAGAAAGTTATACATAAATTATGTTAAGAATTTTACGCAGAATTTAAAAATTAAATTATATATAGGGGGTTTCTTTTAAAATAAGGAAGTTGCTATTAATTTCCGGTATAACCGGAAGTGATAGAACTGTCAAAATATTTTAGTTGTATGTCCCTAACCGACCTCATAATGTTACCAAAATCCCGGTGAGACACCCTGTATTGGCAGTTGGCCCTCCCATTTTTAATATACAATATGCGTCACTGTAAGCACTCTTTAAAAACTTTATAACACCTAAATGATTTCAGATTCTTATACAAGACCCATCATCATACCAAAACAAAACAAAAAACATTTCAACAGAACTTTCGCTGTCGCGCTTAAAATCAGATAAATCACCGTCAATCACCCGTCATGGATACGCTGACAAGTTATTAATAAATGGATTTGCCCCACTTGACGCGGGTGCCCCAAAGCGAAACACTCTTATTTTGACGCACTCACATGTGAGATAAGATGTGAAGCTGTGGGAACCCAAAAGATTCAATTTTCAACATTTAAATTTCAATTAATATACATTTTTACTTCCCGTTTATAGTATACCTGTAAGTAATGCAATAGGGAAAGTATTGTTTTCGTAAAAGGGCACTAAAAACGTAGTATTATTAAAGCAAAAACTTTTTTTGCACCTGAGGGACTAAAATACCTTGTTTCAGGGACTAAAGTAAAAAGTAACATAATAGTATATACCGGGTGATGCGTGGCTGGGCGGGACATTGCAAATCCCATGTAATTTTTAGTGGGGTCAATTATTGGCTCCCCTCATTATTTTAGAGAAAAATTATATTAAAGTTTATTGAAAAGCATGCAAATCTACGTTCAGGGTAAAAACTTTAGATTTTTCGGTTAACCCGTTTGCTAGTTAGATGCTAATATATTTTTAAAAATTGTTACATTATTATCGCCTCATATTTATGAACAACCATCAAAATACTAGTTAGCGTGACATGACGTTGTCATTTTGAAATTTAGTCGTTTATTATTATCAAAAAATCGTAGAGCGAAAAGATTAACCATGAGTTATACTACTGAAGAAAAGTTATTGATGATTAAATCGTACTATCAAGGAAATAGTTACCAAAAGGTGTCAGATATGTTCGCTGCTCAGTATCCGAATAGACCGATACCCGAAAAATCAACAGTCGATAGGCAATCAAAAAATTTGAGACCAAAGGCACTGAGATAAATAACTGCAGATGTGAAGCTAGGGAGTATCAAAGAGAAGAAAATGTCAGAGATGATAGAGACTTGGAAATTTTATTGCACGTGGAAGAAAATGAAGTTCTTGAAATTTGTTACTCTAGTTTACTTTAACTTAACTTAATTCGTTTGTATAAATACAACTTTAATCTTTTTACTGTACGATTTTTTGATAATAATAAAGCACCAAATTTCAAAATGACAACGTTATGTCACGCTATGGTATTTTAATTGTTGTGCATAAATATGAGGCGATAATAATGTAACAATTTTTAAAAATATATTAGTATCTAAAAACCGAAAAACCTAAAGTTTTTACCATGGACGTAGATTTGCATGCTCTTCAATAAACTTTAATAGAATTTTTCTCTAAAATAATTAGGGGAGCCAATAATTGACCCCATTAAAAATTACATGGGATTTCCTATGTCCCGCCCGGCGATGTATCACCCGGTATATCATACGTCAAGGGACTAAAATGTAACTTTTTATTCCGAGACAAAAAGTTACGGGATAAATAGACACTTTACTTCAGAGGTGTATACATATACAGTGTTTCTACGTAAGTTGGCGTCATATGGGAAACTTTTTTATTATTGATTTTACGAAAAAGTTATTCTTTATAAACAGTTCTGCATGGTCCAAAACCTAAGGAGCAACTATCAGATATCAAACTGTATCAATCATCTACGAGGTTTGACCAAAAATGTAATTGCTTAAAAGTAAATTACCTGTATTTTTGCTAATATCAATATTGTTATAAAGAAAAAATGTTTAGAATAAAAGATCCTTTTAAATATGCAATTTTGTTTATATACGAAAAAAACATATTTTTGATTTGTTTTCTACAATTATGGTTAAAATTTAGATTTGTACCTACATTAATGCACTACATTTCATGATTATAAAAAATGTCAGTGGATAGTTTTAAACAAACTTTATAAATTTATTTTTAATAAAACAAGGAGAATATACAATGCACTAATGTACAAACTTAAGTTTTCTCGATTTTCGCAGAACTAATTTATAATTTTAATCATCTTTTCTTTATAACGATTTGCGATATTTGCAAAAATACAGTTACTTTACTCTTGAGCACAAATTCCATTTTTGGCGAAAGCTCTTAGATGACTGATACAATTTGATATCTGATGATTGATTTTAGGTTTTAAACCATGCAGAACTTTTTATAAAAATAACTTTTTTCTCGTAAAATTATAATAAAAATTTTTTTTCATATAACGCCAACTCACGTAAACACACTGTGCATTATTTTTCGCACTTCTGTATAATAGGAAAAAATACAGAAAAAAACTTGGATACTCTATCAAAAATAAAATGTCAAAATAATATCTGAAGACAATCGGAACTTTTTTAAAAAGTATGCGAAATATCTGGTTGCCAAGGTTTTGCGGTGTAACAAATGCACTTTTTACTTTAGTTCATCAGGTCAGGGACTAAAGTAGCACCCTAGAAGAAGGGGCTAAAGTAACCACTTAAGTCCCTGTAGCAAATACCTTGGCAACCAAATGTTTTAAACACTTTTTGAATATTGTCCATATTGTCTTCCACCAAGCAATGCTTGGACATTTTGTTTTTGATAAGTGCCTTATTTTTGTTTTTACTAATACATTAGTGCGAAAAATAATTAATAAGTCTCTGGACTAAAGTGTCTATTTATCCCTCGACGAATTGTATGCCTTCCTTCGGTCGGACACATACTTTTCGCTTTGGGATAAAAAGATACACTTTGTTCCCTTGGCGTATAATGTCCTATTGATACAATGCAAAATTTATTAAGTTAAAAGTTGACATTTTTTGCGCCCACTTTTTATACATTTTTTAAAGAATCCCTCCGTTGGGTGCCATTTTTGTTTGTATAACCTTATCCTTTTTTATAATTTTTTAAGGATATATGTATAATAATTAAACAGTGGCGTCTGGCAACTACGGATGCCTTGGGCATTTTAATTTTTAGGTGATGACGGATGGTATGGTGTACGTCTGTAGTCAATGTTTCATCTTTTCCTAACAAGATAATGCAAAATTTTAATTATAGCAAATTTTGCCAGGGTAAAAGTTACCCTTGCTTTACGCCCACTTATTGTTATTTATTTATTCATTTTTTGAAATGGTACAAACCATACCCCTTTTTTATTTTTTGAGGATATATGAATATTAGTTAAAGGGAGCTGTGTGGCAAATACAGATGCCTCAGACATTTTATCTTTATGTTAAGATGGACGGTGGGTAATAAAGCACGCTCATTTCTGTAGGTGCATTGTTCTGCAAAAACAAATAACTCTAAACACTTTAAAGAATTAAAGCTATCCTTTGATTTTAGTAAATCTCAAATAGATTCTTGTTGCTAACAGCAAGTAAACGTGACAAGGAAGGACGCGAATCTAAATATAGCTGAAAGAAAGATGATACAGAAATAATAATAATAATATCACTCCAGTTCTTAACCTATTCAAGAGGCGATATTGTAATAATATCGTTGCTTCCTTTCACTGTACGCGAGACGTCGATGCACCTTGGCAACAATTTGCTACGTTGCCACGTCGATAATCTGCAAATGCATCATTTGTTATTATAAAAAATAATTATAAGATAATTAATTCAGCGGTACACCTATTAACATAAACTTGGAAAATTAGGGAAAGACAGGAGAAACAATCACAAATAATGAAAAAAACTTAGTAAAATAGAAAAGATAGTAAAATACTTTTGGTTGACAGGATAATATATTATTTTAAAATAAATAAAATACCTTGAATTACGAAGACAAATAATAAATAATAAAATAGCATTGCTTTAAGAAATAACTTACTATAGTTTTAACAGACCTTTGTAAAATTAATTGGCCAATTTTTCTGTTTTTCATAAAGAAATAACCAATAAACAAGTAATGATGATTATGTTTGGTATTTCCAATAGTACACTCTACTTAAACAAAATCATATTTGACTTTTCTCCAGAAAAAAGACGTTTTATTAAACGTCGATTTTAGAAAAATTAAAATTTTTGTATACTATGAAAAGAACTATTCTGCCCTTGCATAATATAATAAAAGTTAATCTAACTTTAAAAGAAATAAATTAATTAAATATTTTTTATAAAATAAATATAGTTCATAAGCTTTTGCTCGAAATTATTTTATCATAATCCAATAAAATAATTTCTTAACGAGACTACCAGACGAGGACTGAGCCGTCTCAGAAATGTGGTAAACTTTTAATCAAAAATTCCTGTGGGTTTGCAACCTTCTTTGTATAGTAAGTTATTTTTTTATATAACTTAAATTAAAATAATTATTTTATATTAAATATTTTAATAACTTATTTCCTTTAACTTTTATTATATTATGCAAGGGCAGAATAGTTCTTTATAGTACTCGTATACTAAAAGTTTAATTTTCTTAAAATCATTATTAAACATCTTTATTCTGGAGTGAAGCCAAATATTATTTTGTTTTAATTTAACTCCCGGAAAACAAAATATTAAGTATGTACACCCTACTATCAATAGTCATTTTTTTACGCGATTAGAAGTACATTTAAGGTAGTAATTCATGATCATATTATATTTTTATAAGACCAAAAATAGGTTATAATCTCCTGTTTTAACTATTAATCATTATTTGTCCCTAGAAATACGCTTCTTTTGATTTATTTTAAATAAATAGTAATTTCCCTAATTAAAACCATTTCACAAACCTTTTTATACTATTCCAAAAGAAAGTTTTCTCTTTTTCGTATAATGCATGTAAAGAAAAAAATCTTTAAATCTACTTTATTTTTTGCATTATTGGCAACAGTGAGTAACTATGTTATTTCTTTTTCCTTCTCTCTCTTACACCATTCGTATATCCCCATCCTCGTTCACGCCGGTGCGGGCGTCCGGCTCGAAGGACCATGTTCAGGTAAGTTTGCTAGCTCTTCAGTTGACAGCTGACTATCGTTTCGATCGTAGGCAGGCGCCACGCTTACCGTGATTGTGTTTTGTGTTATGAAATGTTGTCAGATTTCGCAAATCGTCGTCGCAAATTTCGGTTATTTTATTGGATTTGTTACAGGCGTTTGATCGCAACTTAATTTTTGAACTGTTGACAAGTTTAGAATTGGATTGTTTTTATTTAGGCATTTAAAAGTTGAGTGAGTTGAAGACACCAAAATGGTTTTTGGAAGCGGGAATAAGTTTCGAATTAGAAGGTTGGTATGGTTTAAATATTTACAAATTGTTTTTTATTTAGCAAACACAAAAGTTTTTTTGACTACTCCTGACTTTTTTTTGTCAGATTTTTTTAACATTTTTCAAATCTAAGGTGTAATTTTAATTCATTTTGGGAAGCGGTGCAGTGTGACTTTCAAATCTTTAAAGAATACAAAAAAAATCTATTGTTTTTTTTTGTTGAATTACCCAAATTTAATTTTGTATATTTTGTTTATTATTCTGTGTTTATCTAAATGGTCTTGAAAATTTATCTAGTTAACTTTTACATTTCATTTGGAAGGAATTTAATAAATAACGTATTTCGGATTGTAGTCTATAAGTGTTTTATATTTTAAGTTTATATTGCCTATTTGTAATATTCTTTAAAACGATAGGAACTTACATATTTTATTTTATAATCACAATTTGTACAAGTATGATTGTTTATTCCTTTAATCAATAAGAGTTAGAAAATACCCGTTTTCTTATATTTAAACAACTTTAAAGTGTTATTGGATAGAATATATGTCTTCTGTAAAAGCGACAAAAGGTTTAATTTTTAGTTTATAAAATAATTAATAATAATTTTAAAAATACAAATAAATTAAATAATATTTTATTGTGGTAATATAATGCCTCTACCAAAAAAAGTCATATACTTTAACAAAAAGAAGAGCTGTTACGAAAAATTGAATTTCTGTGTCAGTTTCCTTAAACAAAACCAAGGGGTAAACCACTGACGACAATGTGTACCCCATAATTTCACTTTTTCATATAATTCCACCACAATTTCATCTGAATTTTATGACATTTCCTCTTTAATTTTAGAAACTGACGAAATGAATTGGCGGATCACCGCCTCGTTTTCTCTTATCTGTAATTTTTTGTGATAAAAAAATTAAAGAACAAAAAAAGGCCCTTTACTTTGAAAACATTCCACACAATTCCACCACAATTTCACCACCATTCCACCACAATTTTACACAATTCCCCAACAGTTCCATCACAATTTCACTTTGCTTCCTCTAAAAGAATGGTTTAATTAAGGAAAAAAATTACCTTTCCCCCACCTTATACTCTGTCTTCGGGTTTCGGTGTTTTGTTACTTGATATTTCTCGAAATTTTTTCACCGAAGACAGAGTATAGGTGGGAGGTCTTGGTTAGTTCTGGCTTTTTTTAATCCCTTTATTAAACCTAAATGTCATTCTCTCAAAAAAATATATTTTTTCTTTTGTAATAAATCTAATCATTAAAAAATATTAAAAATCAAACATTGAAGAATTTTGTAACTTGCTGTTCAAATTGTCTCCTGTACAGGTACAGATAGTATAAAAGTTATGCGTCGAAAATACCTGCAGCATTACCATAAACCCTTCGCTAGTGCGTCGAGTTTCCCGCTGCAAAATTTACATAATTACTTCTGCTTCAAAATTACATCAGTCCTAATTCATTTGGTTCTGTTAAATGGATATATAAAATTCATTACATATCGAAACTGAAATATATAAGACAAATAAACAAGTGGATATTAATGCTTTTAATATAATCTTGTTATAAACCATAACAAATTACAATTGGTTTATTTAAACTTTAATTAGATATCACAAAAGTAACTTTCATGCAGTGCCGACATGTCATGTTTTAATCGATTTGCATACTTTCATATTGATATTTCACAAAACCCTGTATCATTTAAAAAGATATATTAAAACTTATTTTTAGATTTAAATAGCAATATTTTCTAACCTAATAAGGACCTTTTCAATGTGACAATATATACAGGATGTTCCATTAAAAAAAAGTTTAAACCTTTAATTTTTCTAAGTTTCTCATGATTTATTTGTTTTTGTTGTTATGCTCAAAAGTCAATAGATAAGAAACTATGGTAATTGTTTACTTATCGGACACCATGCCGATTTTGATGTTATTTGGGGCGCTAATTACGAATCTGAAAGAATTTATGGTCAACAACGTTTTGTTCTCAATATATTTGAATCTTGAATAGAAAACTAACCTAAATTCACCATGCCCTTCTTTTGTGCGCAAAAATAATTTTTTTATTTATTGTACCCCGTTTTTCAAAAAAATTGCAAATCTTTTTTCAATCACAGTAGCCCTTGCGCCTCCATGAATAATGGATGGTAATTAGTTGGGTACTCGCCAAAAATGAAATTAAAAGTACTAGAAAACCAAAAAAAATTTTACACTAGTAAAAAGATACTTTAAAATCGACGTTTCGGTGGCAAATCTGTCACTGTTGTCAAGATAAATTTAATTCAAATAATAAAAAATAAAAATTTACTATTATTAGGTTTTAAATTTTAAAATTTTTATCTTTTTTAGGAGATTCTGAAATGTCTTTGACATTAAATGTCAAATATTTTTGTTTGGTTATAGTGTCATAGTGACATAGATAACTGGTTGCTGGTGTATTTATTGTTTATATTACAAAAAAGGTGAATAGTTAGTTAATTTTTAGTCTTCCTGAAGATACTTCAGTATCAAGCAAAGGCAACCATGTGTTATTTAAATTAACTGAAATTGATGCTACACAATTATCTTTATTTAATAATATATACGCACTTTCTTGGATTTTACGTTTTTTAGAACAAGTTTCCTTTGCTAAAATGCTCGAAAGCATCCCATGATTGTTATCAAATGCGTGTTGGCAGATTTTTGATTTATGAAATTCTGTGTTTTTAATGTATGATCTGTGTTCTTTTATGCGTTTGGCTAATGATCTACAAGTTTCACCTATATAAAACTTATTGCATTCGCAAGGTATTTTATAAATAACATTTATAAAAGACACTATCAGATCTCAATTAACAAAAACAAAACCATACAACTTAAATGAAAATACAGAAAATGTTATTTATAAAATACCTTGCGAATGCAATAAGTTTTATATAGGTGAAACTTGCAGACCATTAGCCAAACGCATAAAAGAACACAGATCATACATTAAAAACACAGAATTTTATAAATCAAAAATCTGCCAAACTCATAGAATAAACTGGGATGCTTCGAGCATTTTAGCAAAGGAAACTTGTTCTAAAAAACGTAAAATCAAAGAAAGTGCGTATATATTATTAAGTAAAAATAATTGTGTAGCATCAATTTCAGTTAATTTAAATAACACTTGGTTGCTTTTTTTTCGCCCTTTCGGGGTCATCCCATCCAGGTCCCCCTAGGTGGTGCACTGCAGCCTGAAGGCTTATTGTACCTTGACCCCTACTCCTTCCCATTCACACACCATTCATTCCATAACTTGGATGGTTGTTGCTCGGTCCGTTCGTTCACCCCCGAGTGGTTTTTTAGTACTTTTAATTTCATTTTTGGCGAGTACCCAACTAATTACCATCCATTAGATGAATCCGCCAAACTACAGAATATATCTTCAATTCATGAATAATGTGATTAAAAGTAAAGCTTTACGGTTTTTCGCAAAAGGAGGTAAAATAAATGGAAAAATGGGGTTTTAAGATGTGAAAATCAAGTATTGAGTGCCGATTTAACTTTAAGTCAAGAATTATTTGCGAAAAGAAGGGGAAATATAGTAAAAATATTGAGAAAAATAGGGTTAATTTGCTTTTCAAGCCTGATGATAAATATCTTAAGAACAAAACGTGGTCGACTAAAAATTCTTTCAGATTCATAATCAGTGCCCCAAACATAAGACATATGCCAAAAATCATTAAAATCGGGATGGTGTCAGATAATTAAACAATCACTGAAACTATGATACTTTTATACAAGAACTTTTTTCCAAACTTTCTTAGTTATCGTTAATGAGTATACACACGGTCAATCAGGTCTTCGATCTTATCTGAACCAAAAGGGAGTCCGCGAGTAAATGCGAACGTTTGTATGCTGAACTGACGACGCACTCCAATGCAAATTCATAGTATCGCTCTTATTCGCAGACTTGCCTTCGTACCTCCCTTCAGGTAGTATCTACGGCAAGTCTCTAATTCAATGCCAGACTACCGCGGGTATCGGGTTATTAGATGTTTAACCCATCGTTCCCCCTGTCCCGTCAACGGTGTCCAAGCACTGAAACATCCAGTAATACATTTCACTGCACCTTTTAGACAACGCGGTAGTGCCACCACGGACGTTATTTTTAAATAACTACTACCTATATATGTCTCCCCCGCTGTAAATCGAACCGGCGACTTCTGGCTTCGAAGATCAAATGCCTATTTATGAGTGGGTTGCAAAATATGGATGAATAAAAACCCTGTACTAAAATTGAGTACTTTATCTGCATGCTAACCATAAAAAAAGCATTTTTTTAATTGACCCGTAAATTGAATTTTTACTCAATTTTTAAGCGGAAAATGCTATTTTACAGGACTAATTTACTTTCCGGTCCCTAGTTTACTTTCCGGTCTCTCATTTACTTTCCGGTCCCTGATATCAAAAATCCTGTTAGCCATGACAAAAATTGTCAGAGTTCAATTGTTACTATTTGACAGTTCAAGATATTGTAAAGTAAAGAAAGCATCATTTTGCCAAAATGGAGTCAGACATGGAAAATCCAGATGAAATAATTGAAGCAGTCTTGCCTTATTGTCGTTTAAATATAACACTAAAAATTTACACAGATTTTTTTCCGGTCAATTAAAAAAAAATTATGTACGATACTCGACCGGAAATAATTTTTACGGGTCTCCTCAAAACTACAGGACTCGCCTACGGCTCGCCCTGTAAATGTATTTCGTCGACCCGTAAAATACCATTTTCTGGTCTAGTAACGTAAATAGCTATTTTTGGTTGATCGTGAAAACAAAAATGTTTTGATTTTTTGTGTAAAGAAAAGAGTTTCTAGATTGTGGAACCTGCTGCCCGCGGAGGTCTTTCCTTCCCCCAAATCTTCAAGTATTTAAGTCCCGTGTCAACAAACTCCCTCTTACCTCGCTTAAGACACCCACGGTACGTTAGTATTTAGGCTTTTAGCCTTCGTGGTTTGTCCAAAGATAAAAAAAAAAAAAAAAAAAAAACACAGGCACACAATACGCGGTGAACTCGATGCACAAATTAGCATGTCGTCAGAGATGTCGTCCGTCCTGGTCTTAATTAACCACATAGTGATTTCTATCGTCTAAATTGTCGTCTGGCAATGATACTTAAAAATCGCTAAAGTATTTCAAGTACTAAATGGAAGTCACGTAACAATTTCTCTTGCTTATGAAACCAGCACAACTATCAATAAATTGAACTAACATTGAAGACCTTTGATCTGATTACATTGGATCGAAGCCTATTATATGCCCCAATAGCTATTTTTGCCAATTAGATTGTGTAATATAAGACTGAATTATTGATCTAAATATACATATTTAGCCTCGATTTTCATTTTAAATACGAGGGGTTGTTAAAAAATTATATGAAATTTATAGTGCATGGGCCAGAAATAAAAAGGACATTATGATAAGAATTCTTTTAAAACCTTTTAGGGGGTTTCTTTTGACGAGTCTACCACGAATATTTATACCGCCATATATGGAAGCGACGGTTTAACTAGGCCTGTCAATGTCAAATGTTTCGGGTGTCGAACTGGGCGAAGGCGTAACTTATTCTGTCGGACCAGTTTATCATAATTTTTAAACATTGTTCCAAAAATGGTAAGGGTTACAGTCGTGAAACCACAGAGCTCAAACACAAGTTTTGGGTATCGGAATAGGCGGGTTATCCTTCATTGCAGAATTTTTAACAAATTCCATGATAACAATCATCTAAATGTTAACACAAGCTTTAGTTTGACTTATTTTTATTTTATATTGCGTTCATCCAATAAGTTAAAAAAAAACAAAGATACGATACAAACTGCAACAACGAAAAGCCACATATGACAAACAAATGTCATAGTGCCATAAAAGGGTTCTAGTACCCAATAGAGGTCCTTAATTTGAATCCTTATCGATCTTCCTAGAACAAGAATTATTTTCAGAACTCTCCTTATAGTATCATGCAGTTTTTAAACAATTTCACCAGAACCGCAGAAAAAACCCTGCAACCCCTATATAACCGAATTCCTCGTGGAAATTTCTATCCATTAAAATTCCATTTAAAAAATCCGTCACTCGTGCTGTAACTTAAAGGTTTTTTAAATAAATAATTACATTCTACGAAAAAATACACAAATTGGCTATATTTGTTTTTATTTTTAATAATTCCCTGTTATTGTTTAGAAATGAGGCCATGTTTACTTTAAAATGAATAACCCTGTACATTGAAGGTATTTTGTAAGTGTTTAAAAGGTGTAAAACAACACTTTGACACGCATGTATAGTAAGAACATTTTAAAAGCGAAAATTCGGTACCCTTTGAAAATAATACAAAAAAACATAAAAAAGGCCGCCTGCAATCGGACTATTTTATACAAAGCCGCCGCTATCCTTTACAGCGACGCGCCGATACACTATGGGATAGAAATCCATTATTTTGGCCAAAAAGCAATTTTGAAATTTTAGTGGCTCATGCTGTGTATTTCAAAGTAGATACTCCAAACTACATGTACGCCAAATTATAAAAGGATATGACGACTTCTATTGGGGTAATACGAAACTTTAAAATGTATTTTAAGTAAACATAAATATACAATATTTAATCTACTTAGTTTATTATTAGCCCTGTTTACTAAAAAAGTAAACTAAAAGAGTTTAAATAATAAGAGCTATTGTTGTGTTTCCGATGCAGTCTCGCTACTTTTGTCAAAGATTTTTTACCTTTTTCTTTATTTTGTACTTACAAGTGCCTTCCTACTTTTTGCTACTTCTGAGTGCAAGGACAGATACAAGTTTTTTTATAATTTACAAGGTTTTCCATTTTAAAATTTAATATGTTTTGTCCTCTACTGTATATCCTAAAAGATAAAGGCATTCTGATGAAAGATATGGATTCTACAGAATCTACTATTTGCTTTAAACTTTTTGTGATTTTTTTCTTATCAAAGAGCACCGAATATACATTTTTAAACTGTTCCTTCTATAGATAAAAAATTGTTTGCATTAAAAGAAAAAAATTGTTATATATTTTTACAAAGATTCTACTATTTCAAAATTTAAAAAGAACATAGGAACTAATAGACGAAACGCTATATTCCAGTTAAGGTTTCATCTTCATGACATTAAAGTTCTATCTAAAAGCAATCGTGTTGAAAGTAGCAATTATTTATAATAAAACAATGCATGCGTTTTCTTCAGACTAATCCTTTAGAGGGAAAAAAATTAGAAACGAAGATCGCATCTCTTCTATTACAATTAAGTGAATATCACGGGATCATCAGGTTTCTTTTCTGTGACATTATAGATGCTGAAAGAAAGTATATTATTATAATGCATTAACTTTTACTTTTAATACTTAGTTAAATTAATTTTTGAGGATTATGTGTTTTAGCTAATTTGTTTTGGCTAGGTATACTAATTTATATAATTAGGATTAAAATTCGTTATTGAAAGTGACTGGGTTTCATTGTGAAATATTGTATTTTGGAATTTATATATAGTCTTATATGCTAACTAGATTAAACGGGTCTTATATTGAGGGTATTCCCCATCTTGTAAAAAAAAAAATAGTGACAAAAAGATATTTTGTTTTTATACGGGGCTAGTGGGAAAAAACGGAACGGTGGATTATATCAGCAACCGTCAAGTATAAACCCAAGCAGGAAGCTGACGTCATTTTTAAGTCATTTTTGGTCATAGCACGTCATCAGACCAAAATTATGACGTCAAATTAATGACGTGTTTTTGACGTCATTTTTTCGTCATACTAGCTCATAAAAATTTAATGACGTCATGTTTAGAAAATCCGCCAGAAAAATTTTGTGACATTATATGATTCGTGCCAAAATCCAACCGAAATATCATATGACAGAAAAATAAGACTTATAAATTTACGAAATTGAAATAGGAAGAAATTCTACCGATAGATGGCGTAATGGACAAGAAACTACTACGTTTATTCAACATCTTTGCTTTTTATCGCCTACACCGTACAGGTGAGATCAAAATAGTTCGAAACCGGTCTGCGGTTGGTAATCTCAATTAGATTTGAAAGAAATATCTTTGGCTAGTGTAAAAATCTGTCCCAAGAGATGCGACCTTGCAATGCAAGGAAATTGCAAGCAGTAAGGACTTTTTTCCTATTTCAGTTTTCAAATAAAATATCGTATCATTTTAGCTTTAAAAAAAGTATTTGCGTCAATTTTTTGTCATTTTAAAGACGTCATTATGACGTCATTAACAGGACGTCTTTTGTTTGTGACTTAGAGAGGTCAATTTAACGTCATTTTGTCGTCATCTTATGACGTCTTTGCTGACCAAATGTGACCAAAAATGACTAAAAAGAGACGTCAATAAGACTTGCTTGCTGTTTAGTTTTGTTTTGGCAAAATATACTAATTTATATAATTAGGATTTAAATTCGATAATAAAAGTGACAGGGTTTCATTGTGAAATATTGTATTTTGGAATTTATGAGTCTTAAGTGCCAACTGGATTGAACGTGTCTAATATCGATAATATTCACCCTTTATATTCGTTCATTTTTGGATTGTAGGAGTAAAATTAATGTAAGTTTTATTAGCGGTCCCTATATTAAAACTGAAAGGTTTTTACGATATTTTGGATTTTTGAAAAAACCATGACAAAACCGAAATTTTAATTTATTCTACCTTATTAGCGCTTGACTATTCATATTATGTTAAATTGCTACAATATTAACTGTATCATCACCTACATTTAATTTTTTTAATAGAAATTATACAGGGTGTCCAGTAACTAATATTTATTATCATATTAATTTCTGATCACCCTGTATAATTTCTATTAAAAAATTAAATGTAGGTGATGATACAGTTAATATTCTATCCATCTAACATAATATGCAAGGTCAAGCGTAAGTAAGGTCGGATAAACATATATTAAAATTGTATTTTTGCAAAGACAATGACAGTTTCACTAATTTTTGTCAAGAATTTTTCAAAATTTCCCAATATCTATAAAACCTTACATTTTTAGTATAGGTTTCATTGAAAAAACACAAGTTTAACATGAATCTTTTTTTTGGAGCACCCTGTATAATTCCACCATCGGCGCCGCAGCCCTCTGTCGCTGGCTCACGGACCAATATAAATAACCCAAATTTTGTGCGAACGGAACATAAAGAATTTAAAAATTACATTTCCAAAGTTGCCAAGTTTATATCTTTCACTGTAGATAAGGAAATTTTAAATTTTACGCCATGATGCCATATCTCCGAAATTGACAGGAGTAAAAGAACAATAATAACAGGTCCTAATAAAGTTGATACAACCAATTAATTACAATAATAAAAATTCCATTTAAAATTTTAAAATTCACAATTTTTTAATTTTTCATGTTCTGGTTAGTTCTGGTTAGTTTATATTTGACAGTTGCTGAGATAATCCACCCTTCCGGTTTTTTCTACTAACCCTGTAGAAGAAACAAACAATAAAAAAATTACGTTTAAAACTACTAAACTTAAAAATCAATATAAAGAATAAATATTTGACCATACCTAGGCATTCTTGTAGTAATTTGGAAAAAAGCATGATGCCATCATCTTAGAAATTTTCAGGAGTAAAAAACGATAATATCAGGTCATAATAAAGTTGATACAAGCAAATGCTTACAATAATCAAAATTCTATTTAAAATTTTAAAATTCCCTAAACTACAGAGAAATCTATAAACTTGGCAACCTTGCAAATACATGTTTTTAATTTTTTTATGTTCAGTTACCCTTTAGCACAAAATTTGATTCATTTATATTTTAACCTTCTGCTTTTTTCCACGTACCCTGTATATATAAAGTTGATACAAGCCAATGCTTACAATAATCAAAATTGGGGCATTCCATTTAAAATTTTAAAATTCCTCAAACTACAGAGAAATATATAAACTTGGCAACCTTGCAAATACATTTTTTAAATTTTTCATGTTCAGTTACCCTTTAGCACAAAATTTGGTTCATTTATATTTTATCCTTCTGGTTTTTTTCTACGTACCCTGTATATATAAAGTTGATACAAGCCAATGCTTACAATAATCAAAATTGGGGCATTCCATTTAAAATTTTAAAATTCCCTAAGCTACAGAGAAATCTATAAACTTGGCAACCTTGCAAATACAATTTTTTAATTTTTCATGTTCAGTTACTCTTTAGCACAAAATTTGATTAATTTATATTTAACCCTTCTGGTTTTTTTTTACGTACCCTGTAGAAGAAATAAACAATAAAAATTACGCTGAAAACTACTAAACTACAAAAATCAATATAAAAAATAAATAATTATCGTCTGACAACTGACAACATAAAATAAATTTTAATGTCCCGTTTGCAATATATTACTCTTAATAATTGGACTAATTTTAAAATTACACTTTTTTAACCTACCACCATCATTCATCATATAATTTGTATAAAATAAATTGTCTCATTAACCAAATTGCTTATAGACCTTGTTAAATCCGAATAAATCATTATTTCTACGGCAACACCGTTTTAAAGTGCATTACTTAAATGATGTAACTGTAAATTTTTTATTCGTTTTAAAGAAAATATTCATATCGAAGACGTGTTTGAGTAGTTCCTACGTATATTGCCAGTGGCAGCTGCTTCCTGCCAATACGTAGGGTTCGTGTCCTTCATTATTTGTATATTCACTTTCACTCAGTTTTAAGTAATTAACCAATGAAAACATTAGAATAATTCTCTTTTAATTTTACCTAAAAATTGTAATTTTTTGTGGATCCTCACTTTTAGAATGCTAACGTATGTCCTAAAAGTTTTGGCACAAAACTCATTGTCTTTAATTTTAACAAAAACAAAATAATATCAAGTTGCCTTTGAAAACAAAAGTTTATTTACTGTCAGTTGAGATTTATTTATTTTGAAGTTTTCGCTTTAAGATGTCGTATAAATTAGAATTAAGAAAAAGTATCTACAAGTTAGTTGGGCGGATACCCAAAGCAGAAATCTGTCGAATATTCCAGAATGAAAACATATCACGCAGAACCATTTATAGAACAATAGCGGAGTGCGAGTAGGGAATACCATGTCTGAATCTCCCAATAAGTGGAAGACCACGTGCATTTACCGCACAGAGGTCAGAGAGATTGGTGAGAAGAGCAAAAACCAGATTAGAATGTCAACGAGGAGACTGGCTAGGCAATACAGATCTTCTAAGAGTACGATATCGTTGGAATTGAGGAGGAATTGTCTTAAATATCAAAAGAGACGTAAGTGCCTCAAATACTCTCAAGCGCAGCTTATTCGTATACCAAGATGTTATCGTCAACTGCGGCGGGTACATTTTGCCAATGAAAAAATCATTATTTTAGATGACGAAAAGTATTTCACTTTGAGTAATTCTGAAATGAAGGGAAACGATGGATTTTATACGGACAACGTAGAGAAATGCCCTGACAATGTTAGATACAAACATAAAGCGAAATTTGCAGATAAAATCCTTGTCTGGTGCGCAATTTCTAACAGGGGTGTATCCCGACCTTTTGTGGGAAGAGTGAGGGTGAAGCTTTGAATAGTCAGAGCTATATTGATAACTGCCTTTCCAAATTGCTTCAGTTTGCCCGCGAACATCATGCTAATGACGATATCATGTTTTGGCCAGACCTAGCATCATGCCATTACTCAAGAGATACCCAAAACTGGCTTCGACAACACCACATACCTTTTGTTCCCAAAAACGATAATCCTCCAAACTTGCCACAGGCTCGCCCAATAGAAGATTTTTGGGCTGTAATGTCTAGAAAGGTTTATCATGGAGGCTGGGAAGCACAAGATGAGGAACAATTAAGACGGCGAATTTACGAGAAATTAAGAGAAATTGTACTGAATTCCATCCAGGACCTCATGAGAGACATTCGAAGAAATTTGCATCTGGTAGAGCAGAATGGGCCACTCCACATAATTCGATAGTATAATTTAGTTAAGTATTGAGTTGTAATTTATGATAACTAGTTAGTGTTTAAATAAATTTTGTTCATTAAAAAAAAACGATAAATATTGTGTGCCAAAACTTTTAGGGCATACGTTAAGGGTTGTGGGGGACGCCATTTTCCAGAAATAAAATTGGTAGTGGAAGAGAAAAGGTTGTTGATGTGAAAGAAATCAAAGTTGGTGCCAGTAGTGATCCTTGAGGCACGTCAGCTTGGTAAGAGCTTGAAGAGTGGCCATTCACAATAACTAATATACGACGATTTGAGTGGCGCATCATGCCAAACCTGGTTAAAAGAGACTTATTCCAGTTGTGTGGCACGGTTTGAGTTGAGAAGATCTGTTGTAGATCTCTCGTGACGAAATCCATACTGCCTGAAAATATTGTGTTTTTACAAATATTTAAGGATTTGCTAGTTAATAAGTTTCTTTATTACTTTCCAAAGAACTAAGAGAAGAGAAATGGATTTATAATTAGGTGAAAAAGATTTAGATCCTTTCTTGGAGATAGGTTGAACACATGCAGTTTCCAGCTGTCTGGAAAAATACCCGTATCATCATAAATTTAAAAGAGCCGATTTAAAATAGTAATTCTTCGTCTTGTGTCGATATAAAATAAAATGTTTTCATTCTTACGTTCTTTCTAAAAGCTAGATCCAAGATTTCCACTAGATAACCTGTATAATAGTTAATGTATTTTTTTAACCTAAACTTTTGCTACGCTACTAATAGAAAATAGTTATTTTTGTACCAAGGGCGTAAAATAGCACTTTTACGCCCGCGGCTAAAAGTTGTTACGACTGAAATTAATATACAAGCATTCTCTGTAGTTAGAAGAAAATTTTTGAGCTGTTACTGTTTTAAATTGTAATTAGTATACTGTTAACATATGTTTAAATAAATAAATTGTTGTTTTACCAAAAACAGGGCATTATTTAATTTTAATATTGTTTTATAAATTAAAAGATGCATGCATTTTTTATACTTTTTTGCCCTAGGGCATAAAAGTGTTATTTTACGCCCTCATTTATAAATGCGGGCGTTTTTAATACTTTTTGCCCTAGGGCGTAAAAGTGCAATTTTACGCCGTTAAATGGGGGCGTAAAATTGTATGTTACGCCCGGTCGTACAAAAAAACATTTTTATTAAATTATTCAATTTTTGTTCAATGTTTTCTAATTTTAAGGGAAAATTTTTTATTCTACATAAAATATTTTTGCTAAAAATAAAAAAACGTGAGTTAGGTTGGCGGTGGTGTACCATACTTACAGTAATGAAAGGGATATTAAATTAATAAGCCGCTTATAGTTGCATGTATTTCTTTTTTATAATTGCGGTGATTTGATGTTGAAATACACGATTTACGTAGGTAGCAGACAGGAACCATTTAAAACCTTATATTATCGATTTAAACCGTTAAAAGAAACTTACGGTTACATATTTTTAATGTAGTAGATAAATTTGGAATTTAAATTTTTTCTTTGGTAATTTACTGGCAAAAAAATATCATTTATCCAACACTTACATATAATATCTACATAATTGATCAGATTTTGAGGATATAAAGTGTACTATAAGTCACTAGTGAGCTAAAGTACCCTTTAGCTCACTAGTGAATTATAGACTTTAGCTCACTAGTGACTTATACTAATTCTTTATTACTTCCAACATTTCACAATTAAAAAAATAACATAAAACAACTAATATATTATACTACAATTTATTCGTGTTTATATTAACAGTAATTGTTATATTAGATTTATCTTGGACAACGTTACATTGTGCGGAGTGTTCTTCAGGAAGTCTTTCAGCACTAGTACTTGCCTTGGTGCGCTCTTCACCCTGTATTCGTCTTGCAATCTCAAACTTGTTAGAGATGCAATCTTCTAAATATCCTTCTGCCACGGTAGAAGACTTCCACCCGCCATGGCGTTTAAGGTTGGTGATATCGGCCCCAGCGTTGACTAGAAGTGTCGCTGAAGAACGCCGCATGCTATGACCACTATATAAGATTTCATCAGGTAGTTGCAAATAATGAGCAACTACTCTCGGAATTTTCGAAATTTTATTTATTCCCACGCATTGCCTAGTGCATTTGCCTTTTTGAAAGTTGACAAAAATCTTTTGTGAGGCGTGTTCTCTGGCCTTAGGGACACATATTTTCTAAATAATTCAAGCACATTTACCAAAAATCCTTCTTTTAAAATTGTAAAGCTTCTCGATTTGTTCGTCTTGGTATCAGGTATAGAAACATATATGTACTGGCCTTTATCTACTATATCTTCAATACTTAAGCGAGTTAGTTCGTCACAACGGCATGCACCAGCGATTCCCAATATCAATGCAACCTATAAAAATCCGAACAGATAAATATTTAATACCAGAAACTAAAGTAAATTCATACCTTTGACATTAAGTGCTCGTCGTCAGGTGCCTCAGCCAAAAATTTTTCGATGTATTGCCTCTCCAGAATTTTTGCCTTTTTCGGTTTGAAATTTCTTGAATTGCTCTTCAAATAAGCGACAACTTTTCCATACCTCCCTATATCCACGTTCTTATATACTTTTAAGGTCGTTTTTATCATTGAATACTTGGTCCACATTGATGAGGGAGCAACTTTTTCGATAAAAACAGAAAGTAAGCCATAATAACATCTTCATTTATAGTACCAACTCCTCGCCTTTTCCTCCATGCTTCAAAATCTTCAAATTCTTTATTGTACGTTAGTTTTGACTTCTCTGGAATTAAACTGCATGTCGCTACCGCAGCTTCTTCCAAAATTTCCGCAGGAACTTCACAATTTTCCATTTCGCAAAGCATTTTTATGTTTGTCTACAAAGTTGTTTACTAAACAAACCCGTAGTTACCAACAAAATGCATTACAACCAAACAAGCTTGCTTTCCAAAAATACAAAATTTTGTTGCTGGTGTTGACAATGACAAGTAACAAATAATGGATGACGTTTTCAAATTATTTTCGATATTAAAAACGATTTATACGAAAGTGTTGGATAAAATTTTGTATTAGACACGTGAGTTATTACATATAAGTCACTTAAGAAAATTACTTCTCTCGCCCTTCGGGCTCGAGAGTTAAACTTTTCTTGCGTGACTTATATGTAATATAACTCACTTATTTAATAAATAACTATTTTTAAATCTTTAAAATCTCTATGAACGCTAAAAGTCTAAAGATTAACGTACTGTGGATGTCTGGTCTATTCCTGTTCAGGGCACAAATATCAAATATTTCCTCTTGGTATTACAGTTGTTAAAAATTATACCCTACGGACATAGTTTTATGGATATTTAATATAATTAATTAAATTTACAATAAAAGCAAACCATAGAAAATTGTAAAATTCATGTGAATTTACGAAACTTTTATACCAATGCCAACGGTAGATTTATAACTTTAACCGTAGCAAAAATATGGTAAATAGTTATAAAGGTAGTTAACCTTGCTGATAAACTATCTTTTACACGCAGGGGTAGCTAGCGAAGCGTGAAAAAATTAAATAAAATGTAAAAAGTAAAAATATTATTTGTTGTCGCTCAAGTTAGTGCGTTGAAAGTAGTGATGTTCATTAAAAAATATTGAGGAAGTTTTTTTATTTATACTAGACCTGGTTGGATATATTAAAAGTATCGATAAGCGTATACGCCTCTCAATTAAGGGACTTTCGTAAGGATATACCAAAATACTTTTTTCAAATTATTTTACCTAAACGCTAAATATATTACCCAGCCAAAATACAGGGTGATTCAAAAATCGATCACGAAACTTAAGGGGGTGATTCTACTTGACAAAATAAGGGTAGAGCCTCATATACATTTTTTCAAAATTTCATTCGTTTTCGAGTTACAAGCCGTCAAAGTTCAATTTTTATTTTTCGCTATATTGCATTTATTTTTTACCCAATCCAGTTGATATTTGACACACAAATCGAGCTTTGCAGATTCTAAAATCTTAAGACAAAAGTACTTTTTTAAATACCGCCAGAGGGCACTTTACCTAAAACTTAAAATTTATTTACATTATAACTTTTTATTTTGACAGATATCGCAAAGCTGGGGTAGCCATTTTATAGACAATCAAAAACTTAAAAAATAAGGTACTCTTTATTAAAGTCGATAAACCTCACCGTTTAGGCACCAATAGACATCAAAGTTTTCATTAATTTCAATTAAATTACCTACATACATACAGGCTGTCCGGTAACTCAACCGATAAACTTTACGGGGCGATTCTACAACAGTTTTTAAAAAAATTTAACCGACTTCAAAAACCTAATACTTACTAAATAGTAAAAACTATTAAAGAAAAAAGTCGGGTAATAACAAATAAGTGCTAAACTAGTCAATGTTAATAACTAAAAACTTATTTTTATTTTTTACTTTTTAATATGTTTTATATTATTAATTTTAGGTCGGTTCCTTCTTTTTAAAAATCTCTTTATTTAACTATGTATTAATCAGGTGGAGTTATAGCTGACGGCATAAAATAACGTTGTAGCGGCTATGATTGCACATTTTTTTTATTTTATTTTAAAGTAAAAATAAAACATATATAGATTTTTTAGTTGATAAAACGTAAGTTACAACTTTGTTTGAGCCGATGCTTTAATTGTTCTATTTTTAGAGATTAAGGACATCTTGTATAATTTTAACGTACTTATTTAATTTCATGTAAGTCTATTAAAAATGATATTGCTATGAGTCATAAGTTTAGGGAAAGTACCTTCATATAGAAAGTGTTGGTAATATTTATTTAATGTCAAGTAATAAAACCTTAAACCTTTTATTGAAACTTGCGTTTAATAGTAGAATAGTTACTGGAACACAATTTGCAGTTGGTCATTAAACTGAATGACATTGAGCACCTTTTCTTTAACTGAAATTAAACATTATTATTGTTTTATTTCAACTAAAGAAACTCCTACAAATTACATTTGATGAACTTTCGGTGTTGACGTAAAGAAACCATTAAAACATTATAAATTGAGAATACAAAAAATTGATAATTTTAAAACTAATATTTTGTTTGAAGAATACTTATGGGATCTTAAATTAGTTCTTCGAGTAGTTCCAGATAAAATTCTGCATTCAAATTTTGATTAAGAAAAAATGGTCCAATAATATGTTGTCCGAAAATCCCCGCCCAAACATTTACTTTCTGTGGATATTGCGTCCTCGTTTCGACAAATCTGTGTTGGTTTTCTTTGCTCCAGTATCGGTAATTTTGATGATTGGGTTTATTGTTTAACGTAAATGTGCACTCATCAGTAAAACAAATATTTCTTAAAAATTCCCTGTCCATGTTTGCCCTTTCCATCATGTCAAAACAAAATTCCTGCCGTCGTATTTTATCCGCATCCCTTAACTCTTGATGTCTTTCATATTTGTATGAAATGTATTTATGCCTTTTTAAAATCCGGAGCACTGTTGATTGATCTTTTCCTATGATATCCTGAAGTTTCCTTGTACTCAACTTCCCTTCATTTTCTTCCACGTGCAATAAAATGTCCAAGTCTCTATCATCTCTTACATTTTCTTCTCTTTGATACTCCCTAGCTTCACATCTGCAGTTATTTATTACTGTGCCTTTGGTCTCAATTTTTTGATAGTCCTATCGACTGTTGATTTTCCGGGTATCGGTCTGAGAGGTCGGATACTGAGCAGCGAACATGTCTGACACCTTTTGGTAACTATTTCCTTGATAGTACCATTTAATCATCAATACTTTTTCTTCAGTAGTATAACTCATGGTTAATCTTTTCGCTCTACGATTTTTGATAATAATAAAGCACTAAATTTCAAAATGACAGCGTTATGTCACGCTAACTGGTATTTTTATTGTTGTTTATAAATATGAGGCGATAATAATGTAACAGTTTTTTAAAAATATATTAGCATCTAACTAGGAAACGGGTTAACCGAAAAATCTAAAGTTTTTACCATGGACGTAGATTTGCATGCTCTTCAATAAACTTCAATAGAATTTTTCTCTAAAATAATTACGGGAGCCAATAATTGACCCCATTAAAAATTACATGGGATTGCGATGCATCACCCGGTATACTTTTATAAAATTTTGTTGTAAAATTAATAGGCGAGTCAAGATTTTAAGGTATTAAATTTTATATGGGATTTACTATGAGCAAAAAAAATGTCACAAATATGTATTAAAAATAATAAATTTCAAAATTAAAGTATCCTTTTTCATCTGAACCAGTATTTCTTGCTACATGGCCTAATACAGGAACCCAATATACCCATAGACAAACAATGGCAACTTGGGATCCTGGTATTTAGATAACAAGAAACGTTACTCTCATAAACTCTTCTATCTGTGCCAGCATGTTACTGTATTTACTGTAATATCTCCGTTATTTTAGTGTTAATTGCGTCAAATCATCGCCAGTAATTATAACTACATAGACGACATTCTTTTGTTTCAGTTTTCTTTGTTTTTCTAACTTTTATAACTCCACATACCGTATTTATTTCGACGATAAGATTATGGGATGGTGTACTGTTAGACGCGATGAACTTATGGCTAAGAATGCATAATTAGTGTCATCTGCTCTAGATATAAATGTGACATGCTGAGATTTGATAAGAAATATTTATAGGTACAATATTTACTGAAAGTAGTCATCTAGTTATGGTTAGACCCATATTTATTTTATTCTGAAAGCGATGTCGCCAAGTACCCAAAAATGATAAAGCAAATAAACTCTTTTGTGAACAATGATTTATTGCAGTAAAAAATTTTCAACCCGACGACTACGCCACGCGTTACAGGTTTTATGGCAGGCCAGAGACGAAATAAGAGGATGTTTTTCTAGTACGTGATACATGCTTTCACAATATTTTTATTTATTTATGTAAAAATATGTAATCAGGCTCTGTCAGAGGATATGTGCTTTCGAAAAGGTTTGTTTACTTTATCATAAATTGTATAATATTTTTTCTTATTTTGTCATTTAAATTCTTTTTAAAACTATTATGATTATCAATACCACAAATAATTCTTTTTAAAGAAAATTTTATGCTATACAAAAAAGGTTATTTACCATTTTTTGATAAATTCATTCATTTCAAAGTTATTCAATAATAAAATAAATTGACATTTCAATTTTAACATTGAATAACTTAAAAGTTCAAGAACTAAGACGTTTAGGACTTATGTTTATATGGAGTTTTTTCTTATTTTTTTATTGTAGAATCGTATGGTTAAGTTTGTCGGTTGAGTTACTGGACACCCTGTATGTATGTAGGTAATTTGATTGAAATTGAAGAAAACTTTGATGTCTATTGGTGCCTAAACGGTGAGGTTTATCGACTTTATTATAGAGTACCTTATTTTTTAAGTTTTTGATTGTCTATAAAATGGCTCCCCCAGATTTGCGATATCTGTCAAAATAAAAAAGTTATAATGTAAATAAATTTTAAGTTTTAGGTAAAGTGCCCTCTAGCGGTATTTAAAAAAAGTACTTTTGTCTTAAAATTTTAGAATCTGCAAAGCTCGATTTGTGTGCCAAATATTAACTGGATTGGTTAATAAAAAATATATGCAATATGGCGAAAAAAACAAAATAAAACAAATTAAACTTTGACGACTTGTAACTTGAAAACGAATAACATTATGAAAAAAATTTATATGAAGCTCTACCCTTATTTTGTCAAGTAGAATCACCCCTTTATGTTTCGTGATCGATTTTAGAATCACCCTGTATAGTAAAAATAAAGTTAGATTCAATTTTAGGTTTAGAGACAAGGCAAAATTTGTGGTATAATACGATTTGTTTTCGATATATACATCAAAGGAAGGTAAACGGGGCGCGAAAATATCTCTTTTACCTGCACGCCATTAAGGTTACGTTTATATCATAGGCAAATGGGGCGCCAGACCTTCCCGAGAGGGGTGTGGGTCAGGGCAGGTAAGAATTCCTATAATTGACACTAATAATTTATATACCACTTAATCAGTTCAGTGTATAATATGTAAATATTTTTTGATGCAATAAATGTTTGGTAATTAATAAAATTTTTAAAAATAGACCAACATTTTATTTCCATACCTTTACTTTAAAGAACACATTTGCGCCCCGTTTACCTTTACGATTTTATTGACCCCAAGATCCCTGCGCCCCATTTACCTGTTCAATAAAACTTTAGTGAAGGCCTTGCGCCCCGTTTACCACCGCCGACATCAAATATATTGAAAACAAATCGTATTATACTACAAATTTTGTTTTTCAAAATTATGATCAGCGCCACAAACAACCCGCGTATACCAAAATAGGAAAATTGGCGTTGCCGCAACTTTAAAGACAACTACTCAAATATTATATTAATTGCTAAAGTAAATAGTTTTAAAAAGTACTGCAACTTTTAAATATTTTTAATATTTTTGAAATCGCTAAGGTTATAGTCCCTGGGCCTGGTTACAAAATGGACTTCATAGTAACTAGTACACTTTTAAAACCTTGTTATGGGGGTTCCTTTTGACGAGTCTACCACGAATATTCATACCGCCATATATGAAAGTGTCAAACCTTTCCAGGGTCGGATTGGGCGAACGCGTCACTTTTTTGTCAGACAAGTTTACCACAATCATTTACATGCCAGTTTTAATCATTTTGCTAAAAATGATAAGAATTGCAGTCATGAAACCATTAGGCTCAAACAGAGACAAGAATGAGACGAGTAACTGGTCCTAACAATTTGTCCATTGTATTTATCTCTTTTGGTTTAACGCAAGTTCCGATAAATATGTCTTTGTCTTTCATCATGGCAGGCTATCGTAGATGGAGCAATCATCGCTTTGCCCTGGTTGCCAAGTTGTTTACAATTTCTGCATGTAAACTTTAATGTCCTTTTTTGGCTCACATCTAATTAAGAGAAAGAAAATATACCATGAATCCAATATTTTTAACTTGACAAACGTTGCCGCAGGCAGTCACGCCGAAATGTTATTCGATATTTGTGTTTGATATTTTTCAATGGCCGATTTGTTTGTACAGTTTGTTTACATTTTCTGTGATTTATTGTGTGTTTCGTGGTTTTTTACCTTTAATTGGACTTCGAATATTGACTTTTATTAGTGATCACAGTGTATATATTAAATTTGTGCTTTTCAACAGATAATTTAAGGTAATATTGACATGATTATCTGTAAGAAAAAATCTTTATAAAAACCAAATAAATGACATTTTTAATAAGGTGTGTAATTATTGAACTAAACCCCAATATTTTATATTAATAGGAAACAAAAACAAGTACCTAACATTAAGGGCAAAAATAGCATAGCTATATAATTTGAATTTGGCGGGCAAACGATAAAGTCGACTCACGCGCCATCTGCGTTTGCCTTCCTTGAAGATAGACAAGGAAGGCCCAGCAGCTATCTCTCTCTCGGATAATTTATTTACATTTAGTTGCTCGTCTCATTGTTGTCTCTGGCTCAAACACATGTTTCGGGTATCAGACTAGGGGGTCGGATATCCTCGGGCGTGTTCGCGCTGATACTGGAGTGACTTTACTATGAGTTACTTTACAGTGGTACTGATTTTTACAATTTTAATAATATGCTGCGATACCTAAAAATGTTAATTTAAAAACCGTTTACTGTGCCTACATTTTATTTGCCAACCAAATTAACGACCATAAAAAGAATGCGTATTGTCGAGCATGAAAAATTTGCTCTCGATAATCAGAGAAACAGTTGAAGAATTTCGACAAACCAGCGACATACTTTTTCAAAATGAATGAATAATTGAATAAGAAAGAGTTATTTGTTGTTTTAGTGTTAAATACCGGCTTTTTTATTTTGCGGAAGTATGCCTTGCGTCTGATTTTCAATTGTTTCTTTTAAACGCTACAGTACTTTCGCTGATGGTGTTAAGAAAATTTGATCAGTCACTTCCATACTTTGTGTTTCTTTCCGGATATGAAGTCTTACATGGTATATAACTTCAGTATGTTAATTAAATGCTCCAATTTTGAATTTTCGAGGGCATATCGACGTGTTTGGTTAAGGATATTTCTTGAAAAGATAACTTTTTCCTTTAAGCTTTATTTAAAAAAGCTATAATTTAAATTGCCACATCTCTTTTAATAATTAAATTAGTGGCATAGTGGAATTTTTTGACATAACCATTAAATTTGTTTTAATGTCATGTCTGTCATTCACATACATAATGAAGGAAATTGTTATTTTGTACCAGTTGTAGTATTTCAGACGTAACATAATATGAAATATTGTTAGGTTTTGAGACCCTAAATGACAATTTTATACAACTACAGTTAGTAAAATAATATCATAAGACTGAAATACTAGACATAAGTAAAGAGCAAACGAAAGCAAGGTATGAGTATAAAAAAATTAAAATAAATTATTTTTACCAACTATAGTAATATAAGGTATATATAATATAAAAGAATTAACAAAGATAAGCTCTAAAATTACATATATTTGCAACTCAAAGTTACAAAAATTAAATTTAAAAGAATATTATTTAAAACAAAATCGGTGTGAAATTTTCTTACCGAATACCACACGTGCTTAAATTATTCCAGAAAATGCTTTCTTGGCCACGAATATTTTAAGAAAATTCGTGCCCTTAAAAAATTTCCGGAAATAAATTTAGTACTCGTGGTATTACAATTGACAATACAAATAGAAAATGCCTAAAAAAGGTCAGGTTACAATATCAGCACAGGGGCGGTCATAGGGGGGTCATGGGCCAAGTAAGGACCTTCTTTTACCTTTTTTTTGCTCTTCAAAAAATTTGAAAATTTTCTTTCTTTCTAGGGGCGCCAAGATTTTTGTTTTTTGGCACCTCACACAAAAGTCGATATGACCGCCCCTGTATCAGCATAAGGGTGATTATTGAAAGAAAAACATTTTTAGTCGCCTTATATCATGCCGTGTTGCACATTTGCAATTAAATTATAGCCTTACTTATTCTTAGTATTATTTTTTACCTCATTGTCATTAAAATAAATACTATTATTTGTAATTTTTATTGCTGCCCTTCCAATTATTTCGCAACGGTTTAATGTGGGCTTTGAATAAATAAACCAAACGCACTTTTTGTGTCAATTTTCACACAATAAAAATTGTAAAGTATCTCATCACGAAATACTTTAGGAAATATTAGTTGGCATTTGACATGGTCACCAAAGCAAAACATCTAAATTTGGACAAAACTAAAATAATAATGTGTAATAATAAAACATGCGTTAAATTTAATGCATAGTATCGGTGAAACTTTAACCAAATACTAATGATGCTATTTAATTATGAGGTCATGAGGTCACATGATAGAAACTCGCGCCCTCTTTGGGTTAGGCCAGAAACTCTGTGTCAAAAAAATCGACTATTTTTGCTTTGAGATCTGACTTTAAAAAATTGGTTTCCTTTAGGAATGCTTGGGAATGATGAAATCTTATTTTTAATAGGAAAATCGGCCTTATTACAGTTCTGCATATTTTTCTTAGAGCGACTTTTACAATGTCGAGTCAATCCTTGAGTTACTATACTTATACCCTAGAAGCGATATTTGGTAAATCTTGGTGACAATAAATGACAGCTTTTAAAATTTAGCGAGGACTTCAACAATATAATAATTTACCTTTGAGTTTGAGCAAAACTCTAAAAGAGTTTTTGTTGAAAATTAAACTGTCTACAATAAAGTCTTTTATCCATTTTTGATCAATATTATCATTAAAAAGATATTTAAGGTCAAAGATTAAAGAATTTTAGGGAAAATAACTTTTTGTTTTGTAACTTACTGCAGAGAAATATTGACAATTAAGTTTCTACTATTTTAATCAGATATTAAACGCTCTTCCAAAATGTCTCTTATACCATTTAAGTAAGTTACAAAATTCAAAACCAATAAGGTATATATTTCTTAAAATTCTTTAATCTTTGACTTTAACTACCTTTAAAATGGTTGGATTTATTAAAAAAATTATAAGATAGCTATTTGCTTGGGCGTTCAATTTTCTAAAAAAATAGTGTTGGGCGATATATCAATAACCGCGATATTTCACCGGTCGGTGAGTGGAAAATCACTGGCGCTACCAGTGATTTACTTTTTGCAAATAGGGTGATCAGTGATCGGAGCGAATACTACAATCGGCATCGACATGACACGCATTGGATGATCGCTGATGGCGCCGATCGAAATATGATATACCTATGAACTATTATTAAAAAATAATATGTGAAGGAAAACAGTGATTTAAGCTGATATGATATTTATATTGTTTAGACGTGGCGGGTGACGGGCACGGCCAAGCCCTGTGAAAGACTGTTTTCCAAAGCCGGGTTAATATTAACCGACCGTAGAAATAAATTAAGTGCAAACAAAGGTGAAAAACTTATCTTTTTTAATGCTAATTTTTCATTTTCATTGGGAAAAAAGTAAGCTAAATTTTGTTTTATTTTTATTTATTTCAAGAATTTAAAATTTTTATTTTTTATTATGCGTTTTCGTTTTGCTTTCAAAATTTTTTTTTATTTTATATTTAGATTTTTATAATTGAATTTAAGATAAAAATGTTAAAATGGTGTTCGATTAACAAAAAATGTTTTTTTTTTATTTTTGAAAGTAGGTAATCAATAAACCCTAAAACTTGATACAATTTTATCATTATAATATTGCAATATATCACATTAAGCTTGTTGTTGTCACACCTTATATAAAAATGATTATTTGAGTTACGAGCCCAAAAAATTTAGATTTCGTAATATTTATATTTATAAAATCTATAAATATTATGCTGCATGTCAATGAAAACCGATAAGAGCTGCATAAATAATATATTCGTATTCGTTGCCAGACACCGAGCTGTTTTTATATTTCCATTTTTAGTTAAATATTTATGTATATTCAAGTCACTGCAGTGATTAAAATCACTGTTTAAAATCACGGTGATTTAAAAATCACTTTCGTTGTTTCACCGGTTACCGAAAAATCACCGTATTTCCCAAGACTACAAAAACTTTTTAAGAATTGTGTAGGATGATTAACAAATGGTGAGATATGAATTTTTTTGTATGGGACTGAGAAAAATATGCAAACCTGTAAAAAGGCAGATCTTCCTAATAAAATTATAAGCTCATCGTTGCCGATCATTATCTGGAGGTGCCTATAGGAACCAATTCTTCAGTGTCAAAAGTCAAAATAAAAATAGTCGATCGATTATTTAACCTGTCCTACTATTTATCCCATACTCGTATTCGTATTCCGCTTTTATCAAGAGTAAGAAAAGTTATCGGACATAATACAAGGTAATCAAAGTAGGCGGATTCGAAAACCGATACTATACAATCGTTGCAATAACTTGAAAGCTCAAATAAAAAGCTGTAAAAGCTTGTTAGTGCTCGATATGAAGTTAGACCAGAACTTATAACACCTTCGAGATAATTAAAGTTATTTATGTGTCGTAATGGCCGATTGAGAGCAATGGTAGGTGTAGATATAGAATTGTGGTGGACTAGAAATTGATACCTACGATTGCGGATATTGATGCAATTTAAAATAAAGAGTTAGAAAATTATCAGTTACAGTTAAGATATCTTGTATAGGATGTGCGTAGTCGACTTGTATAACAAATGCAATACAAGCTGGTATTGAATTTTTATCTCAAGTTAGACACTACTTAAAATACTATACATCTTTCCTAAGTTGCTTTTGTTCTCAATATTATTTTTGCAAGAAAACATACTCCTATTGCCCACCGACGTAGAGTTGAAGATATATTCCTCTCTAAGAGGTATTTCTACAACCTTTCCTTTAATGAAGTCGGCGGTAGAATTTCCTTTTCACCAGTATTCCTTAAGAAGCTTCTTAACTTTTCTATTTGTCGATTCCTTTATCTCCGAAGTGCATACATCAAGTTAGACACTACTTAAAATGTTATATTAAACAGCTTCCCTAACTTGCTTTTATTCTCAATATCATTTTTTCGAGAAAACATACTTCTATTGTCCACCGACGTAGAGTTGAAAATATATTTCCCTCTAAGAGGTATTTATACAACCTTTCCTTTAATGAAGTCGGCGGTAGAATTTCCTTTTCACCAGTATTCCTTAAGAAGCTTCTTAACTTTTCCATTTGTCGATTCCTTTATCTCCGAAGTGCATACATCAAATTAGACACTACTTTAAATATTATATTAAACAGCTTTACTAAGTTGCTTTTGTTCTCCATATCATTTTTGCAAAAAAAATACTTCTATTGCCCACCGACGTAGAGTTAAAGATATATTTCTCTCTAAGCGGTATTTCTACAACTTTTCCTTTAATGAAGTCGGCGGTAGAATTTCCTTTTCACCAGTATTTCTTAAGAAGCTTCTTAACTTTTCCATTTGTCGATTCCTTTAATCTCCGAAGTGCATACATCAAGTTAGACACTACTTAAAATATTATATTAAACAGCTTTCCTAAGTTGCTTTTGTTCTCAATATCATTTTTGCAAGAAAACATACTTCTATTGCCCACCGACGTAGAGTTGAAGATATATTCCTCTCTAAGAGGTATTTCTACAACCTTTCCTTTAATGAAGTCGGCGGTAGAATTTCCTTTTCACCAGTATTTCTTAAGAAGCTTCTTAACTTTTCCATTTGTCGATTCCTTTATCTCCGAAGTGCATAGATCAAGTTAGACACTACTTAAAATATTATATTAAACAGCTTTCCTAAGTTGCTTTTGTTCTCAATATCATTTTTGCAAGAAAACATACTTTATTGCCTACCGACGTAGAGTTGAAGATATATTTTTCTCTAAGCGGTATTTCTACAACCTTTCCTTTAATGAAGTCGGTGGTAGAATTTCCTTTCACCAGTATTTCTTAAGAAGCTTCTTAACTTTTCCATTTGTCGATTCCTTTATCTCCGAAGTGCATAGATCAAGTTAGACACTTCTTAAAATATTATATTAAACAGCTTTCCTAAGTTGCTTTTGTTATCCAATATCATTTTTGCAAGAAAAACATACTTCTATTTCCCACCGACGTAGAGTTGAAGATATATTTCTCTCTAAGCGGTATTTCTACAACCTTTCCTTTAATGAAGTCGGCGGTAGAATTTCCTTTTCACCAGTATTTCTTAAGAAGCTTCTTAACTTTTCCATTTGTCGATTCCTTTATATCCGAAGTGCATAGATCAAGTTAGACACTTCTTATAAATATTATATTAAAACAGCTTTTCTAAGTTGCTTTTGTTATCCAATATCATTTTTGCAAGAAAACATACTTCTATTGTCCCACCGACGTAGAGTTGAAGATTTATTTCCTCTAAGGGTATTTCTACAACCTTTCCTTTAATGAAGTTGGCGGTAGAATTTCCTTTTCACCAGTATTTCTTAAGAAGCTTCTAACTTTTCATTTGTCGATTCCTTTATCTCCGAAGTGCATACATCAAGTTAGACACTACTTAAAATATTATATTAAACAGCTTTCCTAAGCTGCTTTTGTTATCAATATCATTTTTGCAAGAAAAACATACTTCTATTTCCCACCGACGTAGAGTTGAAGATATATTCCTCTCTAAGCGGTATTTCTACAACCTTTCCTTTAATGAAGTTGGTGGTAGAATTTCCTTTTCACCAGTAATAGCCAACCCTTCATTTGTCGATTCCTTTACCTCTGAAGTGCATACATCAAATTACTTCTTAACTTTCATTTGTCGATTCCTTTATCTCCGAAGCTGCATTACATCAAGTCGCAGTACAACTACTTATAAATGTTATATTAAACGAGTTTCTACTAAGTCCAGCTTTTGTTCACCATCATATTTTTCGCAGAAAATAGAGCCATTAGCTCCGCCGACGTGAGTCGTAAAAGACATTATTTCCAAGATGCAGTATTCCCACAACCTTCCTTCGGGAGAACCAGTTTCCGAGCGTGTAGAATTTCCTTTCACCAGTTATTTAAGAGCTTAACTTTTCATTTGTCGATTCCTTTATCTCCGAAGTGCATACATCAAGTTAGACACTACTTAAAATATTATATTAAACAGTTTCCTAAGCCGTGCTTGTTCTCAATATCATTTTTTCGAGCAAATATAGCTTCAGTCGTCCGTCGAGTTAAAGATATAGCCAAGATGCAGTATTTATACAACCTTCCTTTGGGAGAAAGTTTCCAAGTGTGTAGACTTCTTCTACTCAGCATTTCTTAAGAAGCTTCTTAACCCTTCATCTGTCGATTCTTCATCTCTCGAAGTGCATACATCAAGTTAGACACTACTTAAAATATTATATTAAACAGTTTCCTAAGCCGCTTTTGTTCTCAATATCATTTTTGCAAGAAAACATACTTCTATTGCCCACCACGTAGAGTTGAAGATATATTCCTCTCTATAGCGGTATTTCTACAACCTTCCTTTGATGAAGTCGAGTGGTAGAATTCCTTCTCACCAGTATTTCTTAAGAAGCTTCTAACTTTTCCATTTGTCGATTCCTTTATCTCCGAAGTGCATACATCAAGTTAGACACTACTTAAAATATTATATTAAACAGCTTTCCTAAGTTGCTTTTGTTCTCAATATCATTTTTGCAAGAAAACATACTTCTATTTCACCGACGTAGAGTTGAAGATATATTGCCTAGAGCGGTATTTATACAACCTTCCTTTAGTGAAGTCGAGTGGTAGAATTTCCTTTTCACCAGTATTTCTTAAGAAGCTTCTTAACTTTTCATTTGTCGATTCTTTATCTCCGAAGTGCATACATCAAGTTAGACACTACTTAAAATACTATACATCTTTCCTAAGTTGCTTTTGTTCTCAATATTATTTTTGCAAGAAAACATACTCCTATTGCCCACCGACGTAGAGTTGAAGATATATTCCTCTCTAAGAGGTATTTCTACAACCTTTCCTTTAATGAAGTCGGCGGTAGAATTTCCTTTTCACCAGTATTCCTTAAGAAGCTTCTTAACTTTTCTATTTGTCGATTCCTTTATCTCCGAAGTGCATACATCAAGTTAGACACTACTTAAAATGTTATATTAAACAGCTTCCCTAACTTGCTTTTATTCTCAATATCATTTTTTCGAGAAAACATACTTCTATTGTCCACCGACGTAGAGTTGAAAATATATTTCCCTCTAAGAGGTATTTATACAACCTTTCCTTTAATGAAGTCGGCGGTAGAATTTCCTTTTCACCAGTATTCCTTAAGAAGCTTCTTAACTTTTCCATTTGTCGATTCCTTTATCTCCGAAGTGCATACATCAAATTAGACACTACTTTAAATATTATATTAAACAGCTTTACTAAGTTGCTTTTGTTCTCCATATCATTTTTGCAAAAAAAATACTTCTATTGCCCACCGACGTAGAGTTAAAGATATATTTCTCTCTAAGCGGTATTTCTACAACTTTTCCTTTAATGAAGTCGGCGGTAGAATTTCCTTTTCACCAGTATTTCTTAAGAAGCTTCTTAACTTTTCCATTTGTCGATTCCTTAATCTCCGAAGTGCATACATCAAGTTAGACACTACTTAAAATATTATATTAAACAGCTTTCCTAAGTTGCTTTTGTTCTCAATATCATTTTTGCAAGAAAACATACTTCTATTGCCCACCGACGTAGAGTTGAAGATATATTCCTCTCTAAGAGGTATTTCTACAACCTTTCCTTTAATGAAGTCGGCGGTAGAATTTCCTTTTCACCAGTATTTCTTAAGAAGCTTCTTAACTTTTCCATTTGTCGATTCCTTTATATCCGAAGTGCATAGATCAAGTTAGACACTTCTTAAAATATTATATTAAACAGCTTTCCTAAGTTGCTTTTGTTATCAATATCATTTTTGCAAGAAAACATACTTCTATTTCCCACCGACGTAGAGTTGAAGATATATTTTTCTCTAAGCGGTATTTCTACAACCTTTCCTTTAATGAAGTCGGCGGTAGAATTTCCTTTTCACCAGTATTTCTTAAGAAGCTTCTTAACTTTTCCATTTGTCGATTCCTTTATATCCGAAGTGCATAGATCAAGTTAGACACTTCTTAAAATATTATATTAAACAGCTTTCCTAAGTTGCTTTTGTTATCAATATCATTTTTGCAAGAAAACATACTTCTATGTCCCACCGACGTAGAGTTGAAGATTTATTCCTCTCTAAGCGGTATTTCTACAACTTTTCCTTTAATGAAGTTGGTGGTAGAATTTCCTTTTCACCAGTATTTCTTAAGAAGCTTCTTAACTTTTCTATTTGTCGATTCCTTTATCTCTGAAGTGCATACATCAAATTAGACACTACTTTAAATATTATATTAAACAGCTTTCCTAAGTTGCTTTTGTTATCAATATCATTTTTGCAAGAAAACATACTTCTATTTCCCACCGACGTAGAGTTGAAGATTTATTCCTCTCTAAGCGGTATTTCTACAACTTTTCCTTTAATGAAGTTGGTGGTAGAATTTCCTTTTCACCAGTATTTCTTAAGAAGCTTCTTAACTTTTCTATTTGTCGATTCCTTTACTCTGAAGTGCATACATCAAATTAGACACTACTTTAAATATTATATTAAACAGCTTTACTAAGTTGCTTTTGTTCTCAATATCATTTTTGCAAAAAAAATACTTCTATTGCCCACCGACGTAGAGTTGAAGATATATTTCTCTCTAAGCGGTATTTCTACAACTTTTCCTTTAATGAATTCGGCAGTAGAATTTTTTTTTCACCAGTATTCCTCAAGAAGCTTTTTAACTTTTCCATTTGTCAATTTCTTTATTTCCGAAGTGTATACATTTTATCAAAATTCGTTTTTTTTTAACTTACTCTCAAGATTTAATGACTTAAAATGTATATAAACTATAAAATAAGTTTAAAATTTTTTTCTGTCATATGCAGTTATTCAACTGTAAAAATGTACATCATTTAATTCAGTTCTACAAACAAAATCGGAAATTTCCTTGCAATTTTATTAATTACCAATCACTACCTGATTCGTTAATAATAATGAAAATATCCGTATTTTTATTTTTTTAACTTGTATATCCGGTAAAAACTGGTATATTTGTTACACAGTGATTATTGTTCAACAAATTTTCGCAATTTTCTAATGATTTTTTTCTTTTCAGGTAAGTTCCAACATTACTCTATAAGCATCTACATATGTTAATACTTCTTGAAATGGGTAAGAGAATCTTAGCAGTGGACCTTTTTCTTTTTTAAGAAATATTATAATATATTATAATGGTAAATAAAGGGCAGGGGGCTCAGCGACTGGCCCCATCTCTTTTTACTTAGATGTGCGGTATCAGCATAGTATGGGGTTAACCATAATTTTGAAAAAATAGTTGAAACCGTTGATAATATTAAATTAAAACTTTTTTTAATGCTACAATTTGGATATTTTGCTATCCTTTTGTTTTTTGAAGGTTTTCTATATTCAGTTAACATAGTTCATTTTCTAGTTGCTTTACTAAGACTTTTCATTAAATTCATAAAAGTAGAATACTATGTTTATACTCACTCAATAAAAGATCATTGCTCCTTACAAAATTATTTTCGTTTTGATGAAAATCGGTTTATTTTTCTTTTAAATTACCGAAATCTTAAGATCTGCATATTTCATTGAAGCAGACTGTAAAAACTTCCGTCTCAGTCTAAATATTATCGAACAACATATCATTTTAATGCACTGATGCCTTAACATGATTTGTTTTCTTTGCCTATAGATACTTACAGCGATGAATTTCCGTATGTTTGCGTGGATATATGTATGTATTACAGAGACTTTCTAGCTTAATATAAGTCAAGAGAATGCAACACAATTTACATACAGGAAGATTAAAAGTTAAGACCTGTAATCCCATAATCCGTCCTGCACCATTAGGAAAAGTTTTGTAACCTACATACTATCTACATTTCTTTATCTTTTATCTTGGTTGGCTTAATATTGAATTTACAATCATGAACGTAATGTTAACATTTCCGACTTTTCAAAAGTTTAAAAATATCACTTTATAGGGAATTTACATTAAGCGCCCCCATGAAATACTTTTTAACCTTTTTGGGGCACTGTGACATTTTGTTTGTCACATTTAGCTTATAATGTATTACATAAATGCAATAAAAATATCAAAAATGTCAGTTATTATCGTAAATTTCATAAAAAATTCTGCAATAAAGAAAATTGTACAAGGGCGGTATTGTTTAAGCAGTTCAAGCGTAGATAACCAAAACGTTAACATTTTTTTTGTTGTTCTAAATGTGCTTCTTATCCCTCTTTTTTAATATTCCAAATCTAATAATACGTTTTTCATTTCGCAAGTTTCATCTTTAGTTATATTTTTATCAGTTACTAAATGCAGAAGTTGCATCTAGTAACTGATATACCCTAGAGGTAAACCACTGACAAAAAGGTTTACGCCACAATTTCACACAACTTTATCACAATTTCATGACACTTCCACTTTAATTTTAGAAATTAATAGTATGAAGCGGCGTATTTTTTTGTGATAAAAAAATGAAGAGCAAACAAAAGAAAAACAATTCCACCACAATTCTTCAACAAATGTACACAATTCCCCAATAATTCCACACGATTCCATCACAATTCCACTTTACTTTTCCCAATTCTATGCAATTTCACATATTTCGACATAATTTTATCCAATTCCATCTGCTTGTGCACCTCAATTTCTCAGTGGTTTACCCATCAGATAATCTTCGCTTATCGGGGTCAATAACATATCATAAAATAAAAATACAACTAAATACACCTCCAGCAATAAAAACAACAAACAAAGAAACCTACTAAAAGATATCTTTATTTTTCGATAGTTAAGAAAAACTCCTGCTTTTGAGGCTATTCAGCAGGACACTCGCCACTTACACGTTTCGAAACGGCATTATTACGACATCGACAGTAAGGAATTATTTCCATTTGTTTTATATCAACAAAACCTGATCATAACAAAATCACGGGACCAAAAACATAAAGAATTAAAGAAAATTGTTAAAGCGGAAAAAGCTACAGAAAACATAGCCTCCTATTTCGTGGTTTTTCATAAAACTTCTCTGAACTCTCCGACTCTTAGGCTTTAATTGTCTTATTTAGATTTTTAGCAAATGATGCCATGATACCCCAAGCAGCAAGCTAACGTCATTATAACGTCATTTTTGGTCATAAGACGTCATCAGACTAAAATTATGACGTTATTTTACCGTCGTTAAAGTGACGTCTTTTCGACGTCATTTTTTTATGACTACATGTTTGGAAAACCCGCCATAAAAATTTTGTGGCATTATATGATTTGTGTCAACATCCAACCGAAATTTCATATAACACAAAAAATTATACTAATACTTTTACAAAATTGAAATAGGAAAAAACTCTACCGATAGATCGCGTAATGGACAATAAACTACTACGTTTATTCAACATCTTCGCTTCTTATAGGATTTTTTGGGGCTTGTTTTTATCGCCTACACCGATACGTACCGATGAGAACCAAAATAGTTCGAGACTGGTCTGCGGTTGGTAATCTCAAGTAGCTTTGAAGGAAATACCTTCGGCTAGTGTAAAAATTGCATCTCCAGGTTGGACAGTGTCCCCAGAGATGCGACCTTGCAGTGCAAGAAAATTGCAAGCAGTAAGGAGTTTTTTCCTATTTTAATTTTGTTGAATGATTGACTGCGGATTGACTTGTATCGTCGTCAAGTTTAAAAATTTGACAACTTGTCTGATACCTTGAATACCTACCCATGCGTAGCCTTTTTAACCTTTACAGTAATTTTAGAACGTAGCATCTAAACTTTTTATGAAGCAGCTTATTAAAACCATTTCTCTCATCTTACGGTAGCTCTCTAATAATTTCGCATATCGCATCCTTTTACAAGAAGTGTGGTGCTTTCGGCGCCTTGAGTAATTTTAGCGTTTTATTACTACTTGATGATGTTTTCGTTCGTTACATTTCACATGGGAACATGTAGTGAAAGAAATTTCACTAATTACCAAAAAGTAATTAAGTTTTTGCACCTTTTTTTATATGCAATCTTTTTATAAATATTAAAGTTACGTGTAATGATATGACTGCAGAAATACAAAACTTTTCTTTATTTGTTATTTATTATTATTTTTAAGAATTTAAGGTAGGTAGTCCCTGGACCACTAAGAAATTAACTTTATGGTAATAACCCTTTTAACACCATTTTAGGGTGGTAGGTTTGATGAGTCTACAACGAATAATCATACCGCCATATATGGTAGCGGCACGTTAACCCAGTCTGTCAATGTCAAATTTTTCGGGTGTCGGACTGGGCAAACGCGTCACTTTTTTGTCGAACAGTTTTACGGCAATGTTTCACATGCAATATTTAAACATTGTGCCAAAATCGTAATGTTTACAGTTACAAAACTCGCCCAATCCGATACCCAAAAAATGGGACTTATGGTTGCGTGACTGTAATACTTACGATTTTGAAACATTTGACATTGACAGGCTGGGTTAACGCGCCGCTTCCATATGTGGCGGTATGAATATTCGTGGTAAACTCGTCAAAATGCACCCTCCTAAATTGCTAGCCCAGGGACTATCTAATATTTCTGATTTAAAAAAATTTGGTTAGAAAATACAAATATTAATTATTTTACTTTCACAGTTAGTGATATATCTTATTTTATTTTATAATTAACAAACATTTTAGATATTAGAGAATTATTGCACAGTGAAATAAGGCCATGCACTAATAATTCCGGCCTTATTTTGACATCTGACCTTGCGCAGATGCAAAGTAGGATAAGGACTGCCTTAATAAGGATAGTGCCCGGCTTTATTTATGTCGGTTTTAGGTCGTGCCTTATTTTGGTCTTATTTTAACTTCGGAACTGTTCAGCTAACCGAACGGCTGCCGACCACAAAATCGAAAAGTTTTTAGAAGTACAAATACTTAAAACCTTGCTTTTTCAAATGTATTTCTGTAATTGTGTTAAACAAATCCCTACAACACAAAACAGTAAAGAAAATGTTTCCCCTTTTTTGTTAATGGCACTGTCAACATGATTTGCAATAACTCTAAATTATGGGTACAAGCACTATTTAAATAAGGCCGGTAATAATAATTCCCGAGCTTAATAAGGCAACTTGCAATAATTCTCTATTCAAATAGAAACACCCCTATATGTACGTGATATGCACATCTGACGTTATACAAAACGAAAGGTTACTAACACCGAAACTTTCAGCATTTCGTTTGTTTTTTTTTTTTTGTTATAAGAAGTGTTAGAATCGTGGTAGACGTTTATGATTTAAAATTAAAATTTTGGCGTTTTTTTCCCAGCCATAATAGAATATTAGAGACATTTTGCACCCCTTATTTTGCAATTCCGTTGTGGTTAACGTTATTCTGAGACTGCGCAGTAACGCAAACATGATCCGTTATCGTTATTAACCATACCGGACTCCTTTAATTACGGATGAATACCGAAGAGCTTATCGTTATCGTTATTGTTAAACTGCATGGTCGCCGGATTGTAGAATATTTAATATCAATTATTTAAAAGGTTAAAATTTTTATGCCGTATTAATTAAAAATATCATTTATACAAAGGCTCTAATTGGCAAAAAATTTATAGCAGTAGTAAAAATCAAATAGTGTTAAGAAATTAAAAGGGACTTGCACTTTTACGGATATTCTAAATCAGTAATTAATTTAGATGTTACAATTTGGCACACTTGCTTTTTATTCTACTACCAAACCTAACCTTACTTTTTGTGTTTTGCTTATACTGTATTGTTTGCATCTACTTTAAAAAACAAAATCAACAGAAGTGTTTGCATATATTTAAATATGAATTTATATCTTATGAAGAATAAAAGTAAATACTGATTTTTCGTTAACTTTAAAATGGGTGAACCACAGGCTAAAATAAGGTTATGTGTCGAAAGCGCAGACGCAAGATATATTTCTTAAAAGAGGCTGCAAAATCTCTGTCTAAAACTGCTGCCGTAATCGTTATGTTTAATAACGATAACCATAAGGAGGCCAAAAAACGTCTGTTATTTTAAGAGGTGCAAAATGTCTCTATTATCTCTAAAAGTAGTAAAGAGTGTTATTAAAATATTATTTTTGTTGGGATAGTTGAGACGCTACTGTGATCTAACTGTGACTAACTGTTTTTCTAGCTCCAAAACAGGCGTAGGAGGAAATTCTGCACCAATAAATCATTGTTCTTGCAATTCTAAAGTCATTAACATGGATTTTTGTTGTTGCAGTATTGTAGTTCGAGACGTTGCGCTGCGAGCAATCATTATTTTGTCGAAAGCTCAGTTTTATTCCTGCAATGTTTATAATAGTAGATGCAAGTCACGGTAAACGAAAATATTTCTGATTATATTAATACAGTAAATTAGAATTCAAACATAATAAGACCCTGCTGTAAAGCATGAAAACGGAAGCAAAATAAAAATGCGTATAGTGGATTTGGTTTCATCTACTTTTACAACTAGATTTAGTGTTTGGATTTATAATTAAATTTCTAAATTTATTTATTTTTTTGTATAATATACAGTAGACGGGGACAAAAAAATCTAATATTTTTTTATACAGGGTGATTCAAAAATCGATCACGAAACTTAAGGGGTGATTCTACTTGACAAAATAAGGGTAGAGCTTCATATAATTTTTTCAAAATGTCATTCGTTTTCGAGTTACAAGCCGTCAAAGTTCAATTTTTATTTTGGTTTTTCGCCATATTGCATTTATTTTTTAACCAATCCAGTTGATATTTGGCACACAAATCGAGCTTTGCAGATTCTAAAAAACAAAAGTACTATTTTTAAATAACGCCAGAGGGCACTTTTACCTTAAACTTAACATTTATTTACATCATACCTTTTTATTTTGACAGATATCGCAAAGCTGGGGCGCCATTTTATAGACAATCAAAAACTTAAAAATAAGGTACTTTTTATTAAAGTCGATAAACCTTAGGCACCAATAGACATCAAAGTTTTCATCAATTTCAATCAAATTACCTACATACATACAGGGTGTATAGTCACTCAACCGACAAACTTTAGGGGCGATTCTACAACAGAAAATAAGAAGAAACCTTTATATAAACATATGTCCTAAACGTCTTAGTTTTTGAACTTCGGTGTATTAAATATTTAAGAAAAAAAACTTTTTTTTTTAATTTTTAACACCCCATAGTTCAAAAACTAAGACGTTTAGGACATGTGTGAAGCTTTTTCTTATTTTTTGTTGTAGAATCGTTTGGTTAAGTTTGTCGGTTGAGTTACTGGACACCCTGTATGTATGTGGTAATTTGATTGAAATTGATAAAAACTTTGATGTCTATTGGTGCCTAAATGGTGAGGTTTATCGACTTTAATAAAGAGTACCTTTTTTTTAAGGGTTTAATTGTCTATAAAATGGCGCCCCCAGCTTTGCGATATATGTCAAAATAAAAAGTTATGATGTAAATTAATTTTAAGTTTTAGGTAATGTGCCCTCTGGCGGTACTTTAAAAAAGTACTTTTGTCTTAAAATTTAAGAATTTGCAAAGCTCGATTTGTGTGCCAAATATCAACTGGATTGGTTACAAAATAAATGCAATATGGCGAAAAACCAAAATAAAAATTGAACTTCGACGGCTTACAACTCGAAAACGAATGACATTTTGAAAAAAATTATATGAAGCTCTACCCTTATTTTGTCAAGTAGAATCATCCCCTTAAGTTTCGTGATTGATTTTTGAATCACCCTGTATATCGAAAATATTGTTAGAAGTGACAAAAAAATATGTCGTAAAATTTGAGCCCTTAATATTTCTATTAAAGAGTCTATTATCGCGACTAATAGTTTTTTGGCAACATTATTTTTTTAAATGCAAAACTCGCAAATTATTGATCTAAAAAATTTTACCAACACACATTCTTCTTTTCGCAAATTGTCGTCAAATAAGCTGTTTTCATGTAATTACGCTTTGAACATTTAACTATTTTTTCAATTTTGTTTCTTGAGTTTGCATTTTTGTTACTACTAGAGAAAACAATATTTATTTTTTTTTATCTTTGAACAAACCACGAAGGCTAAAAGCCTAAATACTAACGTACCGTGGGTGTCTTAAGCGAGGTAAGAGGGAGTTTGTTGACACGGTACTTAAATACTTGAAGATTTGGGGGAAGAAAAGACCTTCGCGTGCAGCAGGTTTCACATTCTAGAAACTCTAGGGATAAAAGAACAAGCAAAGTGGGAAGTTCGGGCCTGTCCAGTTAGACCGTATAGGTATGCATACGCGCGGCACCACGAGTTTCTCTGTTGGAAACCGTGAGTGGAGGAACTATACTAGACAATTCTTCAGAGCAGAAGCCATGGAAGTACCTGTAAAAAGCGATAAATCTCCCACAGCCCGACGATGGGCAAAAGAGGGAAGCCTTTTTGTAAGTAAAGGATCATTAATGAGACGAATTTCTTCTTTTAATAGAATCTAGAATGCTAATAACGATTTTTGGCACAATATTTAAAAATTGCATGCAAAACATTGTGGTTAACTTGTCCGACAAAAAAAGTAACGCGTTTTCCCGGTCCGACATCCGAAACATTTGACATTGACAGGCTGGCTTAACGCGCCGCTTCCATATATGGAGGTATGAATATTCGTGGTAGACTCGTCAAAAGGAACCCCCATTTATTTTCATAAAGTTAATTTCACTATAGTTAAAACCATAATTATTTCATTCTGAAAGGGATGCTGCCAAGTACACAAAAAATGATAAAGTAAACAAACCTTTTGAGAGGACATAGCCTCTGACTGATCCTCATTCAATATTTTTTTGATAAATAAATAAAAATATTGCGAAAACACGTATCACGTACTTAAATAACATCCTCTTATTTCGTCTATGGCCTGTCATAAAACCTGTAACGCGTGGCGTAATCGTCGGGTTGAATATTTTTTGCTGCAATAAATAATTGTTCTCAAAAGGGTTTATTTGCTTTATCATTTTTGTGTACTTGGCGGCATCGCTTTCAGAATGAAATAAATATGGTTCTAACTATACTGGCCCAAAGACTATTGTGAACCCGATCCGTGGACAGTCTTCTAATAGACTAAAAATAAATTTTTACAAATAATTATGTTTTTCCTAATAGCAACAGTTATTTTATTTAAACTATTTCAGTTATTTATTAGCTCTACCATTGTATTCAAAAGTGTTTCACAATAACAAGAAAAACGTTGGGTTAACCAAACTAAAATCATAAACTCAGTAGTCAAATATAATAAAATAAATTATTAAAGGCAGTAAATCAAATTTTAATATTGCATAGTTGCTTGTTACGCCTGTTAACCCAGATTTCAAATATTTCTGATTTTATTAAGGAATTTACGACTTGACAAATAAGTAGAAGAATGGCTATGCTACACATACATACACTAGTAAAAAAAATTAATGGAAAACAAAAAACTTTTTTGTCGTTTCTCAAGTGGCTGTATTTCGGTAAAAGTGATCGTTCTGAAATTTTAGGAAAAGCGTTTTGAAGCCTGAAGTTTTTAGTTTTGAGATCTTACGCAGATAGCACAAGGAAATTAAAGAGGCTTTTAAAATCTTTAATTCTCCACGAAAATCGGCTATGGCTTTTTGACATTTGTTTTTTATTATTTTTTAGTTAATTTTAAAAATCTAAAAAAGGACTTTTTATGGTTTTAAGAATAATCAGGCGCTAAATTAAAAATATTAAGAAAACCAGTAAGGGCTCCATAAACTTTCCGGGGCTTCGTCGGCGGAAAATCTGGATAATCGAGCTTGTAGCTCCCAGAAATTCCAAAAGAAGACACAAACAATTCAACAATCGATGCAAATGCATAAACTGTCGGCTGTCAAACCAAGACCTGCCACTGCGGTGCCACGTATAACCTTCCGCTTTCACTACTGACAGTTCCCATGGCACGCCTTGCATCTATTTCCCCGCCATTTGAGGAATACCTCGTGTTCACCACCAAACAGGATAACCATCAGCTTATAGGAATCTTCAGCTCATGCAGCGCCAGATCCAGGAAGAAAGATGCCGTCAATTTAGCGTGAATCCTTCCTTGATCCCACGAAGGTAAAAACGCCCGTACGGCACCTCTAGCCGCCACTCCGGGAAGAACTTTGTAGTCCCTCTACGCACGTCCCGCACTGTCCGGAGGTTAAAAGAAATATTTGTTTTGCTTATTAAATACAATTTTCCGAAAAAAACAGACTAACAAAATCCCTCACACAATTGGCAACATCGTACGCGACATGGTGTTGGTGAGGCAAAAAATACCATTCTTAACAGCATAACCTATTGTTTTTAGATGTCCCTACTAAACAAAAACTTGTTTTTGTCGAAAATGCTTTAATTTATCGACATCTAACAAGAGTACTATTTTTTAGCTCAGAATTAAAAGCTACTCAAAATAATTATTTTATTTCTATATTATACAGGGTGTAAAAATATTTAACTCTATTGTGTAAGTGGTTAGTCCGCCCCTGTCGAACTAATGAAGGCAAATATTTTTCAAGGATGCCATTTTATAGACTCCTTACTTTTTATTTATCATTTTGAAAAATTATTTTATTATACCAAGTACTATTAAATTTATTTAAGAAAACCGATTTTCAGCAGCGTCCTTTAGGGGCACATATCTATGTAAAGAAGGGCTTTAGAAAAAAAAAAGTTATATGAACTTGTCACATTATTTTACGTGTTCTATATGTATCCGAGAGATTGCCCACATATTCTTGGACGACCCTGTATATCAAGTAACAGAAAAAGGTAAACAAGCCGTATTTATAATCCTATTTTTATTATTATCGCAATCAAATTTTTCAGGCCAGTAACGTAAAATTATACCGTTATTATTGATACAGCAAATATAAATTTTCCTGAATCTTCGTGGCGGAAACATAATAAATTTATTTACATGCAAGTGATTCCCGGTAACCGTATGATACTAGTAATACAGAAGCACACATATTTTTACCATCTTCTTCTTTTTTGCTTTCAGGCTTTAGTACGTTTACCATCATTTCTTCTTTTTGCTTTCAGGCTTTAGTACGCAATGGTCATTAGTAACTTTCGTATACCGTAATCTTCTAATTTTATATAAACGCAAATATCTTTCGTGTTTACATTCGTATAATTTATTTGTGATTTGTGAACCATTTATTTTAATACGTTTCCGTATAAAACATCTCAGATACTTATAATGTTACACTTTGTTAAATGTACATAAATTTGATATAGAGATATTCATCCTGCATTTCTTAATGTTATTACACAGGATGGGTTAAGAATGTACACAGTTATGTTGTGCAAAATACTACAGTTGTTGTATGTTTATACAGGGTTTATAAAAATTACAGAAAATTTTTAATACCCTTGTAACTAAGGATGGTGGAGGGGAGGATAATCATCTTTTATGGCGGACAAGTTGAAAAAGTGGCCATCGGAATGTAGCATATTGGGATGGCGCCACAGTAGCTAGTGGAGGGATTTTGGTATTTCTTTCCTTTTTTTTTATTTTATCTATCTGTCCTTTTTCATTCTGTATCTCACTCTAATAATTCATGCACATTGGTTAAAAAATCTCCTCTGGCTACTGTGGCGCCACCTTAAGTTGCTCCTTTCGACGGACGCTTTTTAATACATTCAGATGGTACTCCTCCCTCTACCCTCCCCTACTTGTGACATTATTAACGTCATTCAAAAAACGCTATTCTAAATCAAGGTTAGTTTATATTTTATAAGGTTGCGACATATCTCAACTTTTAGGTGTTAGGGTCGGGGACGCAAGGAAGGGGCACTTCTTCGGAGAAAAGTTGGCAAGACTGGGTAAAAATCAAAGCTGAAGATCAATCCAGTGGCGTCTAGAATTTGCGCATTTCATTTTGCATTGTTTCGGAAGTGATATTTGTTGAAAGATGTAGAATTCAAATGATTTTTATTTAAAGTAGAAAGAATTTACAACTTAATAACAATTAAAAACTGTTGTGTAAACGGTTGTTCTACTAATACAATAAACTGTATATCTTCGGCACTGAACAACATGGCCGAAAAATGGGAGATGTGACGTCATAACACGTCAAAGCAATATGGCCGAATATCGTGACCTATATATAGACCGACTTTGATTCTAAAATATATTTTCTTATGGACATTTTGCTTAAAAATGAGAAAATATAAAGTAAGTCTACCCAAGCAGCAAGCTGAAGTCATTTTGACGTCATATTTAAGTCATTTTTGGTCATAGGACGTCATCAAACCAAAAATTATGACGTCATTTTTAACGTCATTTTAATTGACGTGTTTTTGACGTCGTTGAAGTGACGTCCTTTGGACGTCCATATTTTCGTCATACTAGCTCATAAAATCTAACTGACGTGATGTTTAGAAAACCCACTTAGAAAAATTTTGTGACATTATATGATTCAGTGTCAAAAATCCAACCGAAATATCATATGATGACAGAAAAATAAGACAAAATTGAAATAAGGAAAAAACTCTACCGATAGATGGCGTAATGGACAATAAACTACTTACGTTTATTCAATATCTCCGCTTTTTATCGCCTAATCCGTACCGACGAGATCAAAATAGTTCGAGACCGGTTTGCGGTTGGTGCATCTCAATTAGCTTTGAAAGAAATATCTTCGGCTAGTGTAAAAAATCTGCATCTCCAGGTTGGACATTGTCCCGAGAGATGCGTCCGAAAGAGAGATAGCTGCTGGGCCTTCCTTGTCTGTCTTCAAGAAAGGTAAACGCAGATGGCCCGTGAGTCGACTTTATCGTTCGCCCGCCAAATTCAAATTATATAGCTGTGCCATTTGCCCCTAATATTAGGTACTTGTTTTTTGTTTCCTATTAATATAAAATATTGGGGTTTAATTCAATAACTACACACACCTAATTAAAAATGTCATTTATTTGATTTTTATAAAGATTTTTTTCTTACAGATAACCATGTCAATATTACCTTAAATTATCTGTTGAAAAGCACAAATTCAATATATACACTGTGATCACTAATAAAAGTCAATATTCAAAGTCCAATTAAAGGTAAAAACCACGAAACACACAATAACTCACAGAAAAATGTAAACAAATCGGCCATTGAAAAATATCAAACACAAATATCGAATATTTTTTTATAACATTTCGGCGTGACTGCCTGCGGCAACTTTGTCAAGTTAAAAATATTCGATTCATGGTATATTTTCTTTCTCTTAATTAGATGTAAGCCAAAAAAGGGCATTAAAGTTTACATGCAAAAATTGTAAACAACTTGGCAACCAGGGCAAAGCGATGATTACTCCATCTACGATAGCCTGCCATGATGAAAGACAAAGACATATTTATTGGAACTTGCGTTAAACCAGAAAGAGATAAATACAATGGACAAATTGTTAGGACCAGTTACTCAGCTTAAGTACTATAAATTAACATAATACGTTTTAAAATAAATGCAGAAACATAAAAATACTAATTTGAAGACATACGTACTAATTTGTACGCGAATTACAGCTTTCTTTCTGTCGGTGATTACGGCCTCACGTAAAAAATAAAATAAAAATATATAATTTAGTCAGTAACATCTTGAGGTCGAACACTGGTTTCACTTAGCCTTAATTAGCGATTGTTTTGCATCTATTCTCACTTGAACTGCGCGATCTAAATTTAATAATTATCATCTGACATGACAAGGGAAAGAACAAACTGCTCCTGTAATTTTTTAATTACTCTGTGAACGTGGGCCATCAGGTTTTAATTTGTACCACATTATGTATTGTATACAGGATGCGTTTTTTAAAACTTACAATAACTATATTTTCTAAACCCCGGCAAAAATCAAAAAATAAAAATAAATCGTTTATACAGGGTGTCCCGTAATTAATTGGACATAGGTTAATGTAGGATACCTGACAGAAAAATAAAGCGTTTGAGCTCAATATCGCTTAGCAAAATGTTATTGGTTTTCGTTCTACGGGGTGTTAAAACTAATTTTTACCAAACATTTAATGAAATATCTCGGAATCCACCAGACAGATTAGAGTAAAATTTGGTGTACTTTTACTATTTGGGATGACGAACACAAATATAATATCTATTTTGCCATTTCCACTAGATGGCTCCTCTTACAATAATATTTATTGATTAAAATGGTCATAACTTTTTGACCTCCCTGTATGCACATTTGCGAGTGGAAATAATAAAACAGCATTTAGTTTTGGTCAAAAAGGTATACTTCTTTGATCTCCAAAAAGTAGACCGTTTTCGAAATAAACGACTTTTTTATTAAATAACCGTCAGGAATTGTGGCAAAAGATTGTGGAAGGAGTCAATATCATCAGGGCCCAAGAAGAATGTCTTCTAGTGGATGGTGAACATTTTAAACATTTATTATAATTCAATAGCACTTTTCTAACTTTATCGTTGTTAATTAAATTTTAGAGTGTTCGTGCGCAACCTAATAAAAAGTTGTTTATTTCGAAAGCGTTATACTTTTTGGAGATCAACGAAGTATACCTTTTTTGACTAAAATTAAATGCTGTTTGATTATTTCCACTCGCAAATGTGCATACAGGGAGGTCAAAAAAGTTATGACCATTTTAATTCAATCAATGTTATTGTTTGTGGCGCCATCTAGTGGTAATGGTAAAATAGATATCATATTCGTGTTTGTCATCCCAAATGGTAAAAGTACACCAAATTTCACTTTAATCTGTTCAGCGGATTCCGAGATATTTCAATAAATGTTTGGTAAAAATTAGTTTTAACACCCTGTAGAACGAAAACCAATAACATTTTGCTAAGCGATATTGAGCTCAAACTCTTTATTTTTATGTCAGGTATCCTACATTAACCTATGTCCAATTAATTACGGGACACCCTGTATAATACCCGTGGGGAATATAAATGACGTATTTTTCGAAACACTTCTATCAACCCCTTAAGCTGCACCCTTAGTCACTTTAAAATCTTAAATGGCAACACCCCTTTTGTGGCACCTCTCTGGAAAGCTTTTGACATCGTTGGTCATAAAAGAGTTGGGGTAAAATCAAATTTGTTACCCTTAAATTTTAGAAAATTCATACTCTATTATGCATAAAGAGTACCAAAGAATGTCCAATAAAATTAACATTTAAGTAATTAGGAATTATTATTAAATGAAAATAATATTCCCTGTAGAGTTAATCCGCCCCTATAAGAAGTTCTGGTTGGTTGCTTTCCAGTGCAAACACTATTTAGCCGGCAATGTACATTTTCATATTGGCATTGATGGTAAAGCATTGGCAATTGGTGGCAATATTATGCCAACATCTTATACGCATTAAAAAGTCAACCCTAAATAAACACTTAATTGCCAATAAATTTTACATGCAGGCGAATTGCCGGCAAAGCATACAAAAATGGCGGCATACCAATCCTGATTAAATAAAGCACGCGTTTTGTTGCAGGCAAATAAATATTGGATTTTTGAAGGCAAACCTCAACGCATATTCATACTTTTAAACCATATTATTAACATTGGTATTTAACTAACATTAAAGCAATTTTTTTGATCTGTTTTATTTATAATGGCAGCTAAACAACATTATTTTTATGTTTTTTACATAATTTAAAGGAAATGGCTCTTTTCATAACATTTTATTGTTAAAAATCATGCAAATAAAAAATTAGGTCAAACAAAATGTTTATTATGTATTTTGGAGCGAATAAAAATAAAATGATGGTAAAATTAGCTACGTTAATTTCGACCGAAGGTGACCGCTTTGTGCATTTGTTTTCTACGTGGTTTCTCTAGCTTTTTAGTTTCTTTTTAAAGAAAAGAGTTTTTTAATAGACATAATTAAATGTATTCATTACCTAATAAGTGTGTGTTGTGTGATTAATTGGTGATGGCTAGTCGAGAAGGCAAGATATTCAAGTAGACTGTTAGAGCTGTAAACATTTTGTTTAAAACTTTATTAAAAGTTTTAAAGACGTGTTAATAAAAATATTATATATATTTAATAGTTTTTTTGACATACCGATAGATGGCGTAATGGACAATAAACTACTACGTTTCTGCAATATCTTCGCTTTTTATCGTCTAAACCGTACCCATTAGACAAAAATAATTCGAGAGCGGTCTGGCGGTAGGTGATCTCACTTAGCTTTGAAAGAAATATCTTCGGCTAGTGTAAAAATCTGCATCTCCAAGTTGGACAGTGTTCCGAGAGATGGTACTTTGCATTGCAAGGAAATTGCATGCAGTAAGGAGTTTTTCCTATTTTAATTTTCAAATAAAATATCGCATCATTTTAGCTTTTAAAAAAAAAGTATATGCGACAATTTTCGTCAATAAGACGTCAGCTTGCTGCTTGGGAGTATCTGCATTTGCCCACTTTCGTGTCTTTTTGTTATCTTTTTGCCAATAACTTATTAATGATGGATGCCATCATCTTAAACGCATTTTTGCCAATAACTTATTAATGACGGATGCCATCACTTTATCTGCAACACGTGGCCTAATAACGGCCAATTGCCCACTTTCGCGTCTTTTTGATACCTTTTGCCAATGCCTTGCCATTAAAGAGTGTTGGCAATGCCAGTAAATTAAATGTACAACGCCGGCAAAAATTAATAAATTGTAATCAAACTCAGATGTATATTCTGTATACCTACTTCCTTTCTGTTGATTAACTTTTAATTTTTTTTCTTCGTTACATTAATATAAACTGAATAAAAGCTTCTGTTACACCACCCACCAATGCTTCATTATAAGCCTTGCTATTAACTCCTAATAAGTAGTTATAGTTGGCGTATAAAACCATAAGAGATAATCAATAGGTATTTTAATTATCAATTATCATTAGCTTTAACTCAAATCGTTATATCTTTTACGACTATGATTACATGCTGCAATAATCCTTTATAGGAATTTACTAAGACAGAGATAGAAGTGAAATGATTTATTTATCTATACCGTTGGTTGCAGTGAATATTACAACTAAAATCCCATCAAAAATTATATCCTTGGTTTGTGTTGATTTTTACTATTTATAGTTTAACTATCATTTTTTGGAACTTTAGTTTCTTTCATTTCAGCATTAAAAGGCTCTTTTGTAAAATTTTCTTGTATTCCATTGCTGCTCTTGGTGTAGTGAATCTGGCTACTACTATGACGTCCTTGGATAGGAGCGTGAGTAGTGACAATGAACTGTTTGGTTTCTCTTGTATTGAGCATTCCTTTAATCCAATTTTTTTCTTCTTTGTTTCTACTAGGTTATTGGCGTCTAAGATCATTAAATCATCATATTGCCAGCACATTTAAATTAAAAGGATATTTTTGAAGTCTGGCTCTGAGCCATACTGGAAATATCCAGACTTTACCCATCCTTGTACATGCACATCTAGATGCTGCAGAACTAATAAAGTCACAAAAACGCTCGTTTTGACAAAAAAACAAAGCAAAGTTTTTTTAATGAACCATTTTGCATAAGTGAATATTATTTTTTTAATTCTTAACATCTTTTCTTAATAAAAATTGTCGATATAATAAAAAAATAAAGGTACTTTCCTCTTCAGCAAGATTTATATTTTCTAACATACCTCGTATACAACTGCAAAAAATAATATTTTGATAATTGCTTTTTTGGGTTTTAGACCATGCAGAACTTTTTATAAAAAGCAACTTTTTTTCTGCAAATTAATAATAAAAGGTTTCCAAAGGGAGCGGACTTAAGTAGACACGCTGTAATTTTATTTTTTTGCTTTTAAACAATAAACAGTAATTTCATGATAAATGAAAATTTCTTGTTTAATTAAGAATAAACAGTAGAGTCAAAATAATGCTTTTCATTGAATATTCACTGATAAGTTGTGCTAACAAAAAACGGTACAAAAAATACATGATGTTTCTAAAAGGTGCGGGAACGCCTGAAATTCCAGAGCCTAAAATATGGCGATCAAACCCAACTTACTCAAATTCAACAATTATTAATTCCAAAGATATTAGATACATATATATGGTGTAAAAATTTCAATCTATGGTTTTGAGTTTTTTTTTTATAAAGAGAATTTTTATTAATAATGATTAATTGTCACAATATTCGTCTACTGGGGTTTTTTGGATAAAAAAGATGCTTTTGTGTTTTAGAAAATATGCTAATCTCTAAGTCTCTCTCTATGGCACGCTCCCAGAAATTCCAAAAGAAAACAAATAATTCAACAATCGATGCAATGCACAAATTGTCGGCTGTCAAACCAAGATCTGCTACTGGTGTTACGTATAACCTTCACTTTCACTACTGACAGTTCCCATGTCACGCCCATCTATTTCCCGCCATTTGAGAAATACCTCGTGTTCACCACCAAACAGGATACCATCAGCTTATAGGAATCTTCTCGCGCTAAGATCCAGAAAAGATGCCGTCAATTTAGCATTATAAGAGATTTTCAAAGAATTTTTCAGGGCGTTTCATAGGATCGATTATGACTTAAATCTTGTGTGGTGCGTTTTCCAAAATCCATTTCTATAATTTATTATTAATAAAAACATATTTACGGACGGTGGAGTGAACAGGTGCGAGTGGGGACAAAACAGTATAATCCAACGTCAAACACAAGAAAAACACTAATACACTGCACTCGGGGCCCATGAAAAGGTAATTAATTCTTGAAAAGTATTAAATTTTTTCGAAAACTATCCCACACATAATATGAGATATGTCTCGACCGCCATTAATTAAAGAAGGAAAAATAGGGCGCTTATCTTATTTTGGTCAAATGATAACATGAAGTTCGTCAGCTACGAGGAAATGATCAGTCTTGGGATAGAAGCAGCGTTGCTAAACTTCTGTAGCGTGAAGAATTAACACCAAGCCCATTTCGGGGGATTATCCACCATTTCCATGAGAAACAATGGTATTTTTTTTTGTAGAAAATGCCTTCTTCTTCTTTATGTTTAGGTATTTTCCTTTTTTTTCTCTCACAAATTATAATAGGAAGAAGGAATAACTTAATTTTTCATATAAATTTTGTCCTGTATCATCTTCCTTTTTTAAGCTATTGACACTTTCCTCTTCTCACTTTTATTTGGCAAACATCGCAAGACATTTGCAGTACTAGCTTAGTAAACTTTCTTTGAGTGCAGTGACAGCCATGGTGGGATTGTTGCACTATTATTTATTTTTAATTTTTTAAACAATTTTTTGGACATATTTTGTAGAACAGAAAGTGCGGTGTACTGTGAAATACTGTTTTTGCGTTTAATGTAGGATTTCTACTGTTTCTGTCCCCAACAGGACCCCTGTTCACCCATCGTCCCGTAATATGTTTTTATTAATAATAAATTATAGAAATGGATTTTTGAACGCGCACACAGATTTCAGCCCATAATCGACCTATAGAAACGCCCCTGAAAATTTGCCGGCAATGTGCATTTTTCATATTGGCATTGATGGTAAAGCATTGGCAATTGGTGGCAATATTATGCCAACATCTTATACGCATTAAAAAGTCAACCCTAAATAAACACTTAATTGCCAATAAATTTTACATGCAGGCGAATTGCCGGCAAGCATACAAAAATGGCGGCATACCAATCCTGATTAAATAAAGCACGCGTTTTTGTTGCAGGCAAATAAATATTGGATTTTTTGAAGGCAAACCTTCAACGCATATTCATACTTTTAAACCATATTATTAACATTGGTATTTAACTAACATTAAAGCAATTTTTTTGATCTGTTTTATTTATAATGGCAGCTAAACAACAATTATTTTATGTTTTTTACATAATTTAAAGTGAAATGGCCTTTTCATAACATTTTATTGTTAAAAATCATGTCAAATAAAAATTAGGTCAAACAAAATGTTTATTATGTATTTTGGAAGCGAATAAAAATAAAATGATGGTAAAATTAGCTACGTTAATTTCTGACCGAAGGTGACCGCTTTGTGCATTTGTTTTCTACGTGGTTTTCTAGCTTTTTAGTTTCTTTTTAAAGAAAAGAGTTTTTTAATAGACATAATTAAATGTATTCATTACCTAATAAGTGTGTGTTGTGTGATTAATTGGTGATGGCTAGTCGAGAAGGCAAGATATTCAAGTAGACTGTTAGAGCTGTAAACATTTTGTTTAAAACTTTATTAAAAGTTTTAAAGACGTGTTAATAAAAATATTATATATATTTAATAGTTTTTTGACATACCGATAGATGGCGTAATGGACAATAAACTACTGACGTTTCTGCAATATCTTCGCTTTTTATCGTCTAAACCGTAACCGCATTAGACAAAATAATTCGAGAGCGGTCTGCGGTAGGTGATCTCACTTAGCTTTGAGAGAAATATCTTCGGCTAGTGTAAAAATCTGCATTCCAAGTTGGACAGTGTTCCGGAGAGATGGTACTTTGCATTGCAAGGAAACTGCATGCAGTAAGGAGTTTTTCCTATTTTAATTTTCAAATAAAATATCGCATCATTTTAGCTTTTAAAAAGGTATATGCGACAATCTTCGTCAATAAGACGTCAGCTTGCTGCTTGGGAGTATCTGCATTTGCCTACTTTCGTGTCTTTTTGTTATCTTTTGCACTAACGAGAATGATGGATGCCATCATCCTAAACGCATTCTTCGGCCAATAACTTATTAATGATGGATGCCATCACTCTTAAATGCATTTTTTTGCTAACGACGTGACGCCATCAGCATTATTCAGAACGCGCATCTAATTACATTCATAAATTGCCCACCCTCGCGTCTTTTTGACTACCTTTTTGCCAATGCCTCGCACATTAAAGAGTGAAAGTTGGTACAGCGCCAGTAAAATTAAATGTACAACATTTCACAAACGGATTCTGGGAAAAAAAGTTCTATAAATCTATATCCTAAGTCCTAAAGTTATTACCAAATAAATAAGTCTGTCTGTAAAATATTATGCAATAATAAAGAAACATCCTGTAGAACAGATACTCTGGTTAGCATTGATTTGCACATTCGATAACTATACGCCATTAAATAATTATTTACAGTAACGTCTTTAACCTGTCAATACATGTTCACCACATTATCATTTATTGCTGAACTAACAAGAAATTACAATTAGTTAATGATTCATAAAATATCCCTGGTAAATGTCATTCTTTCTATTACTTCCATAAACATTCTATGTCGATTGTTCCAAATAAACTTTTCTTTAATATACGGGGCCGTTTTAAAAAGTATCAATTATTTTTCGTCAATAAAAGGTTTGTTTCTACATCAGTCAGGAACAATTTGGAAACCGTCAGGCTCATGCGTAGGAGATAACATCCGTTGAATTTTATCTCGTGCGCATGCTCTGGCAGTTTGCTAACGGTTTCTGACTGCTGTAGGAACAAGCCTAAAGCAAACCATTTTTAGTTATTCAACGAAAAATCGTAGAAAAATCTTCAGAAAGCAGAAAATAACATATTTATTAAATTTTAACCTAATTGTCTACGATTTTACCCGCGGTAATAATTGGTAGCAGACCCTACCATTTTTAGCATTTTCAAAACATGTCAAAACTGACAGGCTGGGTTAAAGCGCCTCTTCCATACATGGCGATATGAATATTTGTGGTAGACTTGTCAAAAGGAATCCCCTAAATAAGTTTTAAAAAGGTTTATCATTATGAAGTCAGTTTTAATGCTGGCACTAAAAGAAGAACACAACAAACAAAGGTTAATAAACATAGGTACCACCCAAGGTTAGTTTATATTTATAAGGTTGCGACATATCCTCAACATTTAGGCGGTTCGAGGTCGGGGACGCAAGGAAGGGCACTCCACGGAGAAAAGTTGGCAAGACTGGGTAAAATCAAAGCTGATGATCAATCCAATAGCGTGTAGAATTTGCGCATTTCATTTTGCATTGTTTTGGAAGGGATATTTATAGAAAGATGTAATTCTAAATGTTTTTTATTTAAAGTCAAATAATTTACAACTTAATAATAATTAAAAACTGTTGTGTAAACGGTTGTTCTACTGATACAATAAACTGTATATCTCCGGCATTGAACAACATGGCCGAAAAATGGGAGATGTGACCTCATAACACGTCAAAGCAATATGGCCGAATGTCGCGACCCTATATAGACCGACTTTGGGTACCACCAGTTTACTAAAAAAGTGTTTTACAAAATACATTGAAAATCATGTGAGTCTTACACCTTTTCCTATTTGTAGTGGTGTTATCTGTAAGGCGAAATTTTATAGGTACATATAAATAAAAAGTTCCAAGTCCAAGTTAGTACCATTACTTAATGGATCACCCTCGTATAAACACGTTACATTTATTGTTTTATAAAATTTATTATGGGAACTGAGTCGGCATCATAAAATATGTATTAAGAACTACCTGACACCAACCATTGTCAATGGGTATGTCTATGAGTGTGACAAAGATACCTACTATCAATTGTCCGTACGGTACGGTATGATTTTATTGTGGTACCTGTCCATCTTCTTTTAACACGTCTTGGTTTAAGTAAACATTTTGAATATTCAGCAGTGACGCATCATCAGGCCATCGGACAGTACGATTAAAATTTGACATTTTAAACAGTTAGTAAGAGGGAATCTCCAGTACGGTACGGATGTAAATAATAGAGTGTTAAGCGTGTGGTTCTATATTTTGTAGTGTTTCATGTGTTTCTTGGAAGTTAATTTTAGTTTAAGTGTTAAAAGATGGCTATGAGATATATGAAAAGGTGAGTTATCTTGTCTTTTATGTTTTTGTTATCGCTATCAGCTGAAAATGTGAAAGGTTGTTTACTTTTATCGGTCATTATACTTTCAAAATTTCGTCATGTTGATCTGTCTATCCGCTCTGTTTTGCATCTTTGTAGCCAGTGGTGGATTACCATTTTTGCCGTCCGTAGGCTATTCATTTTTGCCGCCTCTAACTTATGATATCTTAGTCCAAAATCATGTAAAACAAATTAAAATATAAAAGGTTATTACTTAAACATATTCTCCTGAAGGTGCATGTCAGTTGAAACTTCGGTAAATGTGGTCTGTTTTTTTTTTGTAAAATCTAAAAAAAATTCTTAAGGAACTAAAAATATTAAGATACAGCGTAAACTTACATATTTTTTAATTGATATTAATTTTTAGCAACAATCCTGGACGTATTTATAGCTTTCTATGAGGAGGGTTTTACCGCAAAGAAATTTACAATAAAAAGTGTTTTGAAGAGCAAAAAAGGTTCTTCCTTTAAAACATACAACTTTGTTATTTCTCTTACAAAAACTTGTTCCTTTTGTTTAAAGGGAAAAAAAGGTCATCATTTTCCAAACCACACAACTGATTTAAACATGTTCCTTTTCTTTCTTCCCGAATACCTGGGGGGGTGTGATACACATAACCATATTCATTAAAAATAACACAAATAACAATAGTAAAGCTTTTAACACGAATATACCGTCTTACTTATGCGAAAGGGGGGTTAAACCTCCACCCTCCTTATATACGCCTATGGATATAATAGAAAAAAATATTAACATGCGGATTTTGCGCGATTTAAACTAAAAGATAGAAAAACTAAGAGTTTGTACTGTTAAATTTTATATTTGCAGACGCGCACAGTTTTTAACAGTAAATTTTGTGCATATAATAGTGATATTTAACATACGAACCTTAAAAATCAGTCACTATTAAATTAACTTAACCTAGAAAAGCATCTAGTGTTGGTAAAAGAATATTAGGTAATAGTTCGATATAGCGGTTTTCGCTATTATAAGAGATTTTCGAAAAATTCTTTTAGGGCGTTTCTATAGGTCGATTATGACACAAATCTGTGTACGCGTTTTCCAAAATCCATTTCTATAATTTATTATTAATAAACACATATTTACGGGACGGTGGAGTGAACAGGGGTGCTGGGTGGGGACAAAACAGTATAAATCCAACGTCAAACACAAGAAAACATTAATACACTGGACTCGGGGCACATGAAAAATGTAAATTAATTTTGAAAAGTATTAATTTTTTCGAGAAACTATCCCACACATATGAGATATCTCGTCCGCCATTAATTAAAGAAGGAAAATTCATTTTGATCAGCTGATAACATGAAGTTCGTCATTATGAAAATGACAGTCTTAATAGAAGCAGCGTTGCCAAACTTCTTATGAAAAATTAACACTAAGCCTATTTTGGGGTTATCCACCATATTCATGAGAAACAATGGTATTTTTTGTAGAAATGCCTCCTGCTTTGTGTTAAAGTATTTTCCTTTTTTCTCTACAAATTATAATAGGAAGAAGGAATAACATAATTTTTCATATGAATTTCGTCCTATATCTTCCTTTTTAAAGCTATTGACACTTTCTCACTTTATTTGGCAACATCACAAGACATTTACAGTTCTATTGCAAACTCTTCTTTTTTATGCAGTGACAGCCATGGCGGGATTGTTGTACTATTATTTATTTTTAATTTTTTTAAACAATTTTTTGGACATTTTTGTAAACAGAAAGTGCGGTGTGTACTGTGAAATACTGTTTTTGGGCGTTTAATGTAGGATTTCTACTGTTTCGTCCCCACCCAGCACCCCTGTTCACTTCACCGTCCCGTAATATGTTTTTATTAATAATAAATTATAGAAATGGATTTTGGAAAACGCGCACACAGATTTGTGTCATAATCGACCTATAGAAACGCCCTGAAAAAGAATTTTTCGAAAATCTCTTATAATAGCGAAAACCGCTATATCGAACTATTACCGAATAATATTTAAATATAAACTTCCAGAAAACAAATAAACTATAAAAAAACTATACTTTAACCCTTGCCAAACAAAGCTATTCTTTTGAAACTTATGTGGCTAACGTAGTTGGTCAGCACAAACCGAAGATGGCTAGTGATTATTTCTTTTTTGAGTCGCATGTTATCTGTCTTGATTCAGGTTAATTTGTTTTAAAATCTAGTTCAACCAAATTAATGTATTAAATATATCAAAGACAAAAAAATGTGCTAATTGTTTTGCAAATATTTATTAGCACTACCACGAACACATAGAAAGTAATAAATGTGTCATTTCATTCGAATGTTTATCTGCGAAAATATTCGTAAATAAACAGTCAAGCTAAAGAAGTTAAAATTGTCTTTATTTTAATAACCTTGTACTAGAAAAGTGCAAATACATATCCATATATGTTTTTACTAATAGAATTTCTATGCAAATTTGTCACATTTATGTAAACCATTTCACATGTGCTAAGTAAAAGGACCTGCTTATGTAAAAAAATATATTTAAATTATTACAAAGTAGATTATGTCGAACAAAAGCCAGCTTGTCTATTGAAAAGTTTGTTAACAAATTAACATTTTTGCATGTAAAAGAGTAATTAAATATAGATAAGAAAGGCAGAATTCGTAAAATAATTCTTTGTATTTTTTATCTCTTCAAAGTCATTATTCATAAATAGTTTATACAATGTAATTAAATATCTTGTTAATATCAACCTTATTAATGCCTTTACACCTCAAGTCTAAGTATTTTCACTTACTTGATTTCATTAACATTAAAGATCATATTTCTTCTTTGCTCAGTATTACTTTGTTAAACTTGACAATGCTTTTTACTATATATTTTTTTAGACTAGTCTCTAAAAACTTTAAAAAACAAGCGAAAGACATAACAGCTCTCTTTTTACCAGTATTTTTAACTAGATTAGGACACTTTTTTAATCAAGTTACAAAAACACGTTGTAAAAGAAACTGGTCAATTCTGCCAAGATGCTTATGCAAGAGAGGGTTCTCAATCTGTATGTTTCCATCCCCGCAAAGCGTTCAATGGGACTATTGAAACTGCTCATTTTCTGAAAGTAATTCCTTAGATGAAAGTAGCCTGTCAAAAGACCCACTACTTACCTGAGCACGCCAGTTAGAAGACCTTAGCTGTTAGTTTCTTGGCAGGATCGTCTAATGTCTCCTACTCATGTCTTTGATCAGGTGATGTATGCCAACGATCTAGATGTTGTTGGAACCATCTAATGGTTATTTTTATTACCTGTTTAGACAGTACTGGCATTAGGCTGTTGAGCCTTCTATGGGACCCAGCTCTTGCTAGTTTATCTGCTTTTTCATTGTCTTCTTTTCCCGAATATTCAGGAACCTAGAGAGGTTCTATCCTGTTGATCCAGGCAACCAGTTCTTTAATATTGTTTAGACACACCCCATCGTGATTCTGGATGTAACACGATGGTAGTTCAGGGCTTTTAAAGCAGCCTGACATTCTAAGAGAATCAATATGTAGAGTTGCGTGGATCTCTTTCACATTTTCTTGGACACATACTCTAATCTCTGGTTCAGAACATCTCAAATGTCATCTTGTGTATTTCTTTAATGAGCACTCCACTTTTTTATTTAAAAAATATAAAAACTGTACTGTCTTCTTTTATAGATACTTAAAATAGTGGTCTGTTTCCTACCTAAAAAACATTTAAGCGATTCATTTTTTTTTAAATGATCAAAACAAGTAGCTGCACTTTAAAAATTGATACAACTCCTTATCTTTAATCCCATTCCTCGCAAATGTGTGTTTAGCGTCGTTATCTTTAATTAAAAGCCGATAAAGGATTAAGATATCTTTGTTTGAAAATGCTGTGTTTTACAAAATAGTTCTCGACAACGCAAGTTTCATGTGCAAGAGCATTTCGTTTGCGTGTATAATATTAAAGAATGTGAAATAATGTGGTGGAAAAACATGGAAAATTTAACCTTGCAAGGTATTTTGTGTACTACAATAGCGTTTTTTTGTATCTATATCTATATTTGTAATTGTAAGTGTAAAATTTTCTTCCTACGATTTTTTTTTATCTTTTGCAAACCACGAAGGCTAAAAGCCTAAATACTAACGTACCGTGAGTGTCTTAAGCGAGGTAACAGGAAGTTTGTTCACACGGGACTTAAATACTTGAAGATTTGGGGGAATGAAAGACCTCCGCGGGCAGCAGGTTCCATCTAGAAACTCTAGGGATAAAAGAACGAACAAAGTGGAAAGTTCGAGGCCCGTCCAGTTGGACCGTATAGGGATGCATACGCGCGGAACCACGAGTTTCTCTGTTGGGAACCGTGAGTGGAGGAACTATACTGGACAATTCTTCAGAGCAGACACCTGTAAGTGAAGGATCATTAATGAGACGAATAGCTCTTCTTTGAATAGAATCCAGAATGCTTAGGGTTGTGGGGGACGCCATGCCCCAGATATGAGAACAATACTTTAAAGGAGGTCGGATTTGGGACACATATACAGTGTATAAAATAGAGGGGGAAAATACTTTTTGGCTCGAAAGAGAAATCCAAGCTTTTTAAATCTGCCGTGACTATAGATACAATGTGTTTATGCCAGTTAAGGTTACTTTCAAATGTGACGCCCACAAGATTGAAGGTGTCTTTGCTCTGTAAAACTTGGCCGCTTATAAGTAGAGGATGAGTATTTGATGACTCTATTCGCGACAAGGAACATGATTGTGTTTTGGCTTCATTAAAATGGACGAGATTTTTGGCGCCCCAATCCAATATTAAATTAAAATCCTGCGAAAGAGATATCTGCATCGCTCTGCGTTTGTTTTCCAAGTCAGGTTTAGTGATGGCTTTAGGAACCTGAAAACTGGAGTGAAGGGCACTATTGTTGAGAGAAGGTCGTTGATGTGAAGAAGAAACAGAACAAACAATGTTGCTGCCAGAAAGAAGCCCTCAGGCACTCTAGCATTTACTTGGTGAAAGTTTGAAGAATGGCCGTCCACAATAACTGATATATCAGATCAGATAGATAACTAGAGAGCCAAGTACAGAGTTTAGTTAAAAGACCATAGAAGGGAAGTTTATTAAGAAGTGCGGCATGCCAGACCTGGTCAAAAGCTTTGAATATATCAAGAGCAACGATCTGGGACTCACCTAGAAACTCAAGAGACTTATTCCAGCAGTGTGATACTAAGGAAAGAAGATCTGCTGTAGATCTTTTGTGGCGAAATCCATACTGCCTGTCATGCAAAATTGTGTGTTTTTCTAAGTATCTAGTTTCGGAAATATGGCCCGTCCTAGGAATTGGATAGTAAACTGGCATTTTTAAAATAATATACCCTGTATATTGCATCACCGTTGCCAAATGGCATCCGTATAAAACTCCCTTTGGGCGTAGCCTTTGACCCATTTAACGTAATTAATAATCCCAACACAATACAGTAATTATACAGCAGGTTGCAACAAATAATTTTTCAGCCGCGGATAAGGTTAATGTAATATACCGCCAACGTGTTAATTAGTTTAATGTAAAAGTACATATAAAATTAATTTTATTAAAATTGCTATGGAAATTAAAGGTAATTGTTTCCCTTGCAAACGACCTAGAGACGGTATATTTTCATTTGTTGTTACATAAAGTTTGCACCTTTCACCCGAGCAGTACTCCAACGCGCTCGGAAATCAATTTAGACGTATTGTAGGCGCTAGGAGTAATAATTTATTATTATTTTGTCAGATCTATAAAGGAAAATTATTATGGGCATTAGACTGATTTAAAAAAGCGACTATTTTTTGTTTAAATTATTATAGTCCCTGGGCCAATAATGAAATTGACTTTAAGATAATAACACTTTTAAAACCTTTTTAGGGGGTGTTCTTTTTGACGGGTCTACCACGGATCTCTTAATTTAAATGTGTCCCCGTTCTGCAAAACCTGGCCACTCATAAGCAAAGGATGAGTGATCGATGATATTTTTCGCGACAAGGAACATGACTGTGTTTTGGATGCATTAAATTGAACGAGATTTTTGGCGCCCCAATCCAATATCAAATTGAGATCCTGTGAAAGAGATATCTGCATCGCCCAGCGTTTGCTTTCCAAGTCGGGTTGAGAGATTGGTTTGGGAACCTGAAAAGTGGAGTGAAGGGTACTATCGTCAGCATAACGTCTTTAGTTGTTGAACGATGGCATAACTATGAATGGGAATGATTGTGGAAGAAAGAAGATCGTTGATGTGAAGAAGAAACAAAGTTGGTGCTAGTACTGAACCCTGTGGCACTCCAGCATTAATTTCGTGAAAGCTTGAAGAGTGGCCATCAACAATAACTGATATACGTCGATTAGAAAGATAACTGGAGAGCCAAGAGCAGAGTTTAGTTGGAAGACCGTAGGAGGGAAGGTTTATTAAGAAGTGCGTCATGCCATACTTGGTCGAAAGCTTTAGATATATCAAGAGCAACGATCTGGGACTCACCTAGAAACTCAAGAAACTTGTTCCAGTTGTGTGAAAAGAAGGAAAGAAGATCTGCTGTAGATCTCTTGTGACGAAATCCGTATTGCCTGTCATGTAAAATTTTATGTTTTTCTAAATACTTAAGAATTTGCGAGTTAATGGATTTCTTCATTACTTTACAAAGCATTGAGAGAAGTGAAATGAGTCTATAGTTGGATGGAAGAGATTTAGATCCTTCCTTGGGAATAGGCTGAACACGTGCAGCTCTCCAGCCATCTGGAAAAATACCCGTGTCATAAGAAATTCGAAAAAGCCTGGTTAAAATAGGTGCAAGTTCAGGAGCACATTTTTTTAGAACGATCTAGCCCAGACGATTTCTTGGTGTTAAGAGAAGAAAGGATACGCTTAATGTGTTTTACCTTAAAAATAATATTGGGCATTTTGTGTTGTTATTTGTCTGTCAAAACATGTCATTGGATCTTATGGTCTCGTGACTGTGACACTTACGATTTTTGGCACAACGACTAAAAATTACGCCGAGGTAAAAAATAAGGTTTAAAAATTATGTATACAAAATTATCTAAATTTCAATATCAATTTGTCAAAAATGGTACTTCACAATTTTAAGTAGCATATTATATAGATATTGTTTTATTAATTTTAAAATTAAGATTAGATCGATATCATAATCTTGTTATTTTAACCCAATTATATACATATTAGAATTATTGACTTCCTGTAAACAATCTGATTTTTTTCTTTTAGTTTAGTTTAGTTTAACATTGGGCCAGGTGAATAAAGTTAAGCAAATGCTATTACTCTAAAATTGTCTTTATTTTGCTCATGCAAATTTGTATATTTTATTTCGTATTATTTCAAGTAGAAGCGTTTGCTGAGCTTTATTTACCTGATCCATTAAGTGATTTACCACATCTATTATCAAAGTCGGTCTATATAAGGTCATAACTTTCGGCCATATTGCTTTGACGTGTTATGACACATCTCCCATTTTTCGGCCATGTTGTTCAGTGCCGGAGATATACAGTTTATTGTATTATTAGAACAACCGTTTACACAACAGTTTTTAATTATTAATAAGTTGTAAATTCTTTTTCTTTAAATAAAAAAAAATTTGGGCTTGCGCAAATGTCGACCTTTGGGAAGTTCTTCATCTGTCAAATGTTGGCTATATTTTTAACTGAAATGTCGAACTCATAAGCGAAGCGTTCAAGAACTTGACAACTGCTGGGTCGTTTTTCCACTGAATCACTTTGTGCTTACAAAAAGCTGCTGATGTCGGATGAACGTAGGTACCCATTGATAGGCTGGGTTAAAGCGCCGCTTCCATATATGGCGGTATGAATATTCGTGGTAGACTCGTTAAAGGAAACCTTCCTAAAAAGATTTAAAAGGATTCTCATCATAAAGTCCATTTCATTACTGGGCCCAGGCACTATTACTTTCCACACACAAAAAAATGGAAAATAGTTAACAAACAAAAAGGTATGAAAAAGGCGGTAACTTCTTACATCAAAGTTAATTTTTAAGTTTTTCCTTCAAACCCGAGAAAAATTGCAAAATTTTGTATTTATATTTCAACAAAATCTGGGTTAGACAAGGCTGTGCAGTTAACTTTAACAAAGGTCAGGCGTATCCAATTTAATGGTATTATTAAATCAAAGCGTTCAGAATTTTTGTAGTAACCAGGCACACGTTTGACATATTAAAGGGTACCGATTTCAAACCATGTTGCCGTTGTTATTTTTACAGTTGCCATTAATACTTACTTCTTTTTTGTTTGCGTAATACCTAAATCACGGTATTTTTGTTTTTTAGATATCACATTTCTTTAAATGCTTCCTTTATTATTACACAATAAGTATTCTACAAACTTACAAATCCTTCATATGGTTTTTCACACATATTATTGTTATTGTTATTAGTATACATTTAGTCAATTTTATTTGACATTTAACCTCAAATTTGGCTCTATTTCCCCCTCTTTGTTTTGTTAACCTGTTTGACACTGGTTACAACATCTCCCAAGGACGCTAAGCAGCTAGCAAAGAAAATATAAGCCTGGAACAATGATCCCAAGCAGCAAGCTGACGTCACTATGACGTCATTTTTAAGTCATTTTTGGTCATAGGACGTCATCAAACCAAAATTATAACGTCGTTTTAATGACGTGTTTTTGAGTTCATAAAAATCTAATGACGTCATGTTTAGAAAAATTTTGTGACATTATATGATTTGTGTCCAAATCCAATCGAAATATACAGAAAAATAAGACTAATAATTTCACAAAATTGAAATAGGAAAAAACTATACCGATAGATGGCGTAATGGACAATAAATTACTCAATAATTCAACATCTTTGCTTTTTATCGCCTACACCGTACCTATGAGACCAAAATACTTCGAGAGCGCTCTGCGATTGGTGATTTCAATATTTTCAATTAGCTTTGAAAGAAATATCTTCGGCTAGAGCAAAAATCTGCATCTCCAGGTTGGACAGTGTCCCGAGAGATGCGACCTTGCAGTGTAAGGAAATTGCAAGCAGTAAGGAGTTTTTTCCTATTTTAATTTTAAAATAAAACATCGTATCATTTTAGCTTAAAAAAGTATATGCGTCAATTTTTCGTCATCTTAAAGACGTCATTTTGACCTCCTTAACGGGACGTCTTTTGTCTGTGACTTGGGGAAATTAATTTAATGTCATTTTGTCGTCATCCTATGACGTCTTTGCTGACCAAATGTGACAAAAAATGACTAAAAAGAGACGTTAATTAAACGTCAGCTTGCTGCTTGGGATCTAAAATATTATTTTCAGATCATTGGTCTGGAACGACTAGGCCGATTTTCAAAAACACAGTAGCAGAGTATTATAGGGCTTTTAAAACGAGATGCTACATAAGGCTTCTTTTTATTATTTCTATTAAAAAGAAAAAATTTTAGTGTCCCCGGGGGGCACTAGCTATTCGGTTTTTTGCAGTTTAACCCCTGGTGTTGACTTCTTTCTTCGTTTCGACTACTTTTTTTATTTTGTGGACCTCTGTAATCTATTTATTTTTTCAAATAGTATAGTAGAACTAAACTTTTTTTCCCTAATAGATTTTTTTTAATATAAAAATATGTTTAGTTTATTATGGGAAATTTGGTTAGATACAAAAACTCTCCAGATCTAGTTAACAATGCCCGTAAAGCAAAATGTATAAGTTGAACGTGTACAGCTAAATCGTGATACGATAATTATGTTGCGGACGTGCATTCGTGTTCTTTGGGGCACAAAGAGCTCTAAAATACGATAAAAACGGTTTTCTATGTCAGTTAAATAATGATGAAATTTTAAGAACGCTTATTAAGTGTAATTTGTTTAAAATATTAGATTAACTATTTAAGTTATTTTTTATTGTAATTTATTTACTTTCATTTAAACAGTTGTTACAAATCTTGTTTTTTTTTATCTCTTTTTGGTTGTTTAAAAAGTAATGTAACAATTTATCTAAAGGTAAATTCAAATATATTTGGAAGAAAATCAAATCCTATTCTTGACCCACAGTCTAAAATACAATTTAAAAAATAGTCAGAAATGGTCCCCTTTTTTGTAAAAATCGTTAGGGTGGATATAATTCTTATTTAAATGAGAATTTATTATTGTAGTTACATAATTTCTAATAAAAAACATAAAACCTAATTTTTAAAAGGACCCGGAATGCTTTTTTATGATCTAAAGCTATGTAATTGAGTGAATTTTTTTCTTTTAAACTAAACAAATTAGGAAAAAAATACGAAACATAAAAACTGTAAATTTTACACAGATTTACACATTCAGTGGCTACCGTTTTTGTTGGAAATATTCCTTTAATTGCCACTCAAGATGCCACTGGACCACTGATCTCAATGGATTGCTAATGTTATAACCTGCACGAAACAAAAGTTACATTTCATGGGCGAAAAAACCGGTTTGTACGCAAGCCAGTTGAGGGTAAACGCACCCGGACCCAAACAAACTATTCGCATTATAGGAAAGAACTTGTTGACCGCGTCCTGGTTTTCTGTTCGAGTACGGTAGCTAATGAGCGTTACGGACAGACCGCGGACGGAGGGTACGGGGTGCCGGTGTTTGTTTTTGCCACGGCTTTTAAGTGCGCATGTTCGTCCACCCACTGAATCCGAAAAATGCTTCTTGCCACTGCGGATCTAAATGTAGGTTATCTATGCACTGGACTTGTTAAACGTTATTAAGTTTGTGCTAAATTATCTACTAAATGCCATAAATAATAATGTTAAATTAAAACAAAATTGGATAAAGGATGTTTAAGATATTAAAAAAACATTTTTTTAATTTTTAAAGTTTAACACCCTTAATCATGAAAAGGAGGAATTTGCGGACTCATCTTTATATGATTTTTTTATTATTTCATTAGCAGAATCTGCCATTATTTTTTTTCAATTCTATAACACCCTTTATATCGCTTGTGAATCAGAGCCCACAACTATTTTCTTTAGTTTCCTGAAAATTATTTCCAAGAATTTTTTTTTGAATAACAAAGTGGTTGCCACATTCAATAATTTTTTACGTCCCCAACACATTTTCGTGGGTAGATTTGCTACCAAAACAACTGTTATTTATTTTTTCGATTATTTGAGATTATAGTTGTTACAATCCGGTCTATTTACCAAATTTAGCTCCCACTGATTTCTGGTTTCACTGACATCGCATTCGTGGGTGTGTTGACCCCTTGCACCCCCTGGTTTTTGAAAAATATATGAAAAATTAGGTTTGTAAGGTACAAAACAAGTGTATTTTCTCTTCTGAATTGAGCAAAGGTAATTTTATTTGGTAAAAACCTGTTTTTTGCTCTTCAATTTTTTTCCGTTGGTCCTCAAAATTATTTTTTTAAATTATTTGCACCTCCCTGGAAGTCATCCTGCCGGCGCCCATGTATGTTGGTACTAAGGTCTTGGGTCTTCGTGGATTGTCCCAAAAACCTAATCTACACCAATAAAGGCGGTAAACATAGGATCTAACTGTACCAGCCAATTCGGTACTGAATATAAAAACCAGATTACTTATATTTATTTAACCGCACCTCGGTACGTGTGAATATGATTCTTTAACTTAAAAAAAAATAACCGATTAAAATTCTCGACTGTCGTCAGATGACTAAGTCGTCGCATTAGTTTCGAAACACAATGGCAGAACAAACTGTGGGAATTTTTTCGGTTGCACAATAAATTGTTGTGGTACTATGGTACAATTTATTATTTCAGCACGCACGGTACCAATATCGATATAAACAATGATTATGGTTTCTAAATATGCCTTAAAAGGTGAAAAATGGTATTTGGCGCACTGTTATGCGGGCACTACAGCTAATATTTTATATTTGGACTTCTGGTATTACATTAGATGGAAGGTTTTAGTCGTAATTATGTAACTTAAGTAATTTTCACAATGAACGATTAAAGTTAATCTGACCATTAACCGATTTTAGTTAAGTACCGTCTTCCATATTTTACACTGTTAGGTAGGTGTAAAAATGAAACAAATAACTGAATCGTTTATTTTAGAAACTAGTCAACTGACATTTTTGGCGAAAATAAAATTTACAGCGATTTTTAATTGTATTATGTAAACTCACGTTTTGTGTAAAACTATGGGCGTCTATGTGTTTAATTTTATAAGAAAAATTAAGTTTAGTGTAGATATCTCACAAGTGACGGTTCATCATGTGTTTCTGAAGTAATGTTTATGGTCGTTCTTTTGTAACCCTGTATGTTTACCTACTGCAACACGTTTTGCTGTAACAAGTATGTCGAAATAATCCTTAAAGTTAGTAAAACAGATTGTTTTACTGGCCAAAGCTACAGGGTGTATCTAAAGAGTTAACGACATTAAGCACAATGATTAATTTAAACTTTTCTCTTTAACCTTGTATGCATTTACACTCTTGGAGACAAGCATCTTATTCTAAAACACCATATTCCTCGAAATTTAAAATTTCTTTTTTCAAAGTTATACAGGGTGATTCAAAAATCGATCACAAAACTTAAGGGGGTGATTCTACTTGACAAAATAAAAGTTGAGCTTCATATAATTTTTTTTCAAAATGTCATTCGTTTTCTAGTTACAATCCGTCAAAGTTCAATTTTTATTTTGGTTTTTCGCCATATTGCATTTATTTTTTAACCAATCCAGTTAATATTTAGTACACAAGTCGAGCTTTGCAGATTCTAAAATTTTAAGACAAAGGTACTTTTTTTAAATACCGCCAGAGGGCACTTTACCTTTAACTTAAAATTTATTTACATCATAACTTTTTTATTTTGATAGATATCGCAAAGCTGGGGTGCCATTTTATAGATAATCAAAAACCTAAAAAATAAGGTACTCTTTATTAAAATCGCTAAACCTCACCGTTTAGGCACCAATAGACATCGAAGTTTTGATCAACTTCAATCAAATTACCTACATACATACAGGGTGTCCAGTAACTCAACCGACAAACTTTACGGGGCAATTCTACAACAGACAATAAGTAAAAAACTTCATATAAACATATTTTCTAAACGTCTTAGTTTTTGACCTACAGTGTGTTAAATATTTAAAAAAAAACTTTTTTTTAAATATATAAAATTTGTATGAAGCTCTACCCTTATTTTGTCAAGTAGAATGACCCCCTTAAGTTTCGTGATAGATTTTTGAATCACCCTGTATACTCTAAGTAGGATAGTAAATTGCAAGTTTAAAAGAAAATTTAAATTTGTATTTGTGGCAAACGTGGTGTAGGGGCTAAAGTTCCAGCCTCTCACTGCACGGGTTCGAATCTCGGTTTCTTACACCGGGTTTTTAATAACTTGTTACCTCACAGATGGTAATGGCAAAGCCTCTGTGTAGTATTCTGCCAATCCTAGGTAGTACTTATTAAAAAAAGGTAACATTTGTTTTGGGAAGTTATTAAGTACTATTTTTATAAGCCAAAATTTTATTTAAAAAAATCTTTTAAAGGTAGAAAGTATTTTGTCGTTTACCGAATTACCGAAAATTTTATAAAGTGCACACAAAATGTAAATAAAAACGATTCAACTATTACTTTTTACTTTTTTGTAAATAAAACAAAACGTTCCGTTTCTTTTCTGGTTAAAACATGTATAGATTCTTTTTCTTTTTATTTTAAGGAAAAAATGAAAAAGATAAGACATGACAAAATTGCTAAAAATAGCAAACCATCTCTTCCTTATTAGAAATTTTATTAGAATCAAGTCATTTCTTATGTCAGAGAGAATGTAACGAATTTGCATAATCGTCAGTTTGCACAAATAAATATAATGTGAAATTGCTATCAATGATCAATTCTACAAAAATAGATTAATTATGCATGTTTAATCTTTATTCCTATAATCCAACTTATATAGACATTTACATTTAAATTTTAACCTAGGCAAGAAAACAAATGATTAAAATGTCGAAAAATTAAAAAAGTTATTAAAAACCAAAACACAATTATCACCACTTTCTTTTTTTTATTAGGCTTACTACCAGACAAAAATGGTCCCCTTTAAATCCCCAGATTAATTTATTAAAAAACTTCCGAAATATTTAATATATGAACTAAGTTACCCACTTATCTGACACTAAACTTACGTAATGAACGATTAGTGTAAATCTCCGTAAAAATTCGCGGAGAAATTTTTTAACCTCTGTGACATTTAAAAGTTTGCTGGACCAATTGTTTGCAAAACACAAAAGATAAAAAGAAATTGAATTGTTAAAATGAGCGTTGACGTCATTCATCTCTTATAAAAACTTTGTTATTATTTCCTTATATGATTTTGTAACATCAGCTAACATTTTTTTATAGAATATTATACAGACATTTTAGAATAATACATGTTAAAACATGATATATGTATATAGTCCTATTATATTAAACCCCTAGAAAAGTAACGCAAATATACATAAGTTGAAAAAACCCTAACAACAGAAAATACAGTTTTTATAATCTTATAATTTGTTATCTATTTTCATCAGCATTACCGCCTTTATTTTAAAATTTGTGAATCAAGGATTTACAGTTTTTTTAACGAGCTTTTTACATTTACACAATAATCTTGGTATTTGTATTTAATTGCAAAAGGACCTAAACTTCCTACTTTAAGTATAGGTTTGTTCCAGCAGGCTCTCAGAAATGTTTGTAACCGTTCGGATTCTGCGCACGTCAAACTTGTCGTTGCAGTGCCATATTTGTAACATTATACAATTGTTTGTTGTTCCAGTAGTAGTTTTAAGATGTTGGAAACATGTTGGAAACTGTTTGAAAAGTTTGCAAACTTTCTTTAAACATTACTGACAATTTTTAACATAACCTTTCTTGTATTGACGTATAAGCAGTATGCACGCTTTGTTTATTTTTCGTTCCAGCAGAAAACTGTTGCCAACATTTCTGACTAATGTTTGTAATAATTTCTGTGTTTTACGATTGTTGCGAATATGTTTTCAACATTCTGCTGGAACAAACCTAATCTTCATAGTATTTATAAAGAAGTATACTGCATAAGCAATAGGTTTTGGTATAGTAATGAATAACAAAACAAGCACTATTAGTCACGCATGTTTACATGCCGGTATTTAGTTAGATTGTCTCTTTTCCTCACAATGCCTATGTGTTATGTTATTTAGCTCAATCCGTTTATTTTATTGTATCTTTTTACCTGCAGAGATAGTTTGCTTCAACATTTAAGTGTCTGCCTATTAGTTTACAAAACATATCAAGGCCATACCGAGATTTATAATTTTTTATCTTAAAATTCAGACATGGAACCCACACTAAATAAATACCAGATGCTATTTGCCTAGAGAGAAAGATTTTACATAATCTTTTGTATTTTTAAAGAAACTATAGTTGAAATTTTTTCACCCTACAATTTTTTTATGCAAGATTTTCAGATGCCTCTAATTATCGGAAAAAGGTAGATATTTTTGTGAAATTCACAGGAAAATATACATAGAGGGTTTGCTTAAGAATAGGAACAAATCAAAAAATTAACTTTTTTCATAAATTTCAAAATAAAAATTTTCTTTATTAAAGTGTTTCTCTCTTTCTTTTAAAATATTCGCTTTTCCCACATCACAATAGGTTAAACTGTTCTTTAAAAGATATTTCTGTCATACCTATTATACTGTTTAAGCAAATAAGTATTGGGATATCGGCCAGCAAAGCAACAACAAAAAATGTATGTGACTTATCCAATCAGAAATGTTTACATGCAGGTATATAACACTCCTGAATAGTGTAGCTTTCTGATTGTGAAAGAATCTTCATGATCGGTTCAGTATTTTCGAAGATTAGCCCCTACAAACAAACAAAGTTAAAAACTGTACCTTTTTATAACATTAGTAGCGATTAGGAGATTTAAATATTTAATTAAAATAAATAATTATTTAAATCTCTAAAGTCTTGCCTAACTAGTGCAAAAATGATACTTATATTATTTGAGATCTTCTCTCTTAAATTGATATCAACATTTCTGCATTCATTTCACTTGAAACTTGCTCTATCTACATTCCAAACTGCATTCAATAAAATTAATAAAAAAATTTAATGCATATTAAATAACCAAGTGGCATCTCAGGTCAAATTCTATTACTATATAAAATCCCAAGATCGGCGTTATTGCTAATAACATTTCTTGCCAATGGTAACGCTTATCACGAGCAGAGGATGGTAATTGACGTTTTTTGACGTGTGTGGCATGTAGTTTTTTAGAAAAAAGGATGGTGATATAGGATGAACTAATTTGTCCGCCAATAAAAGTATAAGCTGCATATTAGCTTTGTTCGCGGGTCTAGTAATGAACCGATTCTGAACCAGAACCGAACTGGTTTAGAATTGTTTTAAAGCGCATGTCTAGTTATTTATTAGTTCGGAATTTTTATTTACCGCGAACGATTTTCTATACAGCTGAGGATGTATTCTAACCTAGCCTTTTGGTTAGGATTTTTCATGGTTAAGTTGGATAGGTACTACACAAAAATATTAAATTTAAACAAAAAGGTAAATTGTTCTACTGTCGAAAGCCACTCAAGGTTTCTCGGAGGAAGACGAGGGATTCCCTGCCTCCTCTCGTTTTTAACATAAGTATGTGTATTTAACTAAAGATAAAATTCAAACAACAAGAAATGGTAACATCTTCTAATATTGTCTATATTTTTTAATTAAATCTGTATTTATTTTATTGCATACATACATTCATACGGAATACAATTAAAAATCCTTTGTTTATTTATGCTCAGAATCACAAAAATATAAAAAAAAAATATTTAACAGGTATATTAACCCGCATAAAGAGTGGGAGAAATAAATAAACTGTAATACAACGGTTTATTTCTGTACCACAAAAACAGAAAACAGCTGACCACGTCGACAATGCGCATGAAATTCCGAACTGAACTTTTAGTTCCAACAAAAATCCCAGGACTGCTAATCAGGTTAGGAACCGGTAACGAACTGATTCCATTGTAACCCGCGAACACAGAACTATTACTAAAAATTCAGGATTTTACTTACCGCGAACGCTGCTTTTTTCACTGCGCATGCAAATAGTCCCAGAACCGATTCAGAATCGAATCCGCGAACAAAGCTATTGAGATAAACCTATCCTTTATCGGGATTTAAGTAAACTGCTTTGCAAAAGTTAGGATCTTTTAAATATACAAGGTTTATTTATATTTAATTAAAAAGGATAGAAAGAAAACCTCCTGTATAAAAAATTCATGTTTTTTTTTTTATCTATTATCTTTTAAGCATAACAAAAGATAAGCATTTTGCAGATTAATAATAGCTCCCCGTGGCCTAGTGGACAGAGCTTTGATCTTCGAAGCCAGAGGTCGGCGGTTCGATTCCCAGCGGGGGAGACATATTTAGGTAGTAGTTATTTAAAAATAACGACCGTGGTGGCACTACCGCGTTGTCTAAAAGGTGCTGTGAAATGCAACTGCATGTTTCAGTGCTTGGACAACGTTGACGGAACAGGGGGAACGATGGGTTAAACATCTAATAACCCGACACCCACGGTACTCTGGTATTTAGGCATAGACCTTCGTGGGATGTCAAAAAGATAAAAAAAAAAAAAAAAAAATAGCGGATTGAAAGAGCGTTTTTGTTGTGGAAATGTTGGTGTCTTTCGAGTTGGTTTGGCCAAGGCAAAATGTTCTTTTAAACATGTTCATGGAAATCCTTTATTGTGACTCGCTAATATATGGTTCAATATTCTTGTACTTTTCCGCTCTAGTGCGTAAAGTAGTCCGGAAAAGTTACTCTTTCACAACTAAAATGAGTGCGGAAATATAAATTTTTTCGAATTTGTTTTAAAACACCCTGTAACCGCTAAAATATCGCTGATTTAAATTTAATCAAAATGCGGTATTCGTATATAGGATTAATTTTTTTTTACAGCTCAAAAACAACATACACTACGTTTATATTGAATAGTTGAAGCTAGCTTGAATTAATGCGGCTTTTAAAAGTGGCTTGAAAAAGCGATATAAACGCACTTGAAAGTGACTTGAATCGTCCAAGTCAAGCCTGAAAATAAGTTGGGGCAATGGGTTGACTTCACTGAAGCCGATTAGAGACACGATATGAACGATTCAAGCGGGCTTATTAACTGTCTAACTTCAGATGCACTACGTCTATATCGAAAAGTTGAAGCTAGCTTGAGTTAAAGCGGCTTTTAAAAGTGGCTTCAAAAAGCGATATAAACGCGCTTGAAAGTGACTTGAATCGTCCAAGTCAAGCCTGAAAATAAATAGGGTTGACTTCACTGAAGCCGATTAGAAACACGATATAAACGATTCAAGCGGGCTTAATAACTTCCTAACTTCAGATGAATGCTTCCTTGAACGTCATCAGTGTCAATTTCATATATGCTTTTGACATTTTTATACAAAATATAAGTGGAAAAACAGATGAAAAAAGTTTAAAACACGCTCACACCAACAACAGCAAACAAAACGAGATAAATTAAAACATTTGAGGTTTGTTTTTCATTTGATGTCTACTGTGAAGTTGGATGCAAACCGCCGCATGCGTACGACGATGGCCTGAAATGTGCTTGACCTCGATTTTCAATCCACCGAAATAAACACGTAGAATTCGCTTCAAAGCCGCTTTGTTTTCAAGCCAGCTTCAACTATTCGATATAAAAGTTGTGATATTCTTAGAATTCAATATTTCCCCTTGAAAAGTGTAAATAGGTTATGACTATTTTATTGAATATTGTATTTATAGACTTGCAAAAAAGAAATACTGCTACTTTAAACACCTTCTTTTAACCTATCTTTTTAAAATCGTGGAACCAGATTTTTCAAAAACTGCTTAACCGATCAATCCTTAGTTTTAACACAAGCATTTTGAATATGTTTTTTATGAAGTGCAAATATTATTTTTTGTCAATATTATATAAATAAAATAAGTAACAATAATAAAAATGTAGTAATAAAATTAACATAAAAAGTTCTTTTTCGACTTGCGTGCGCAAAGTAGTTACTTTGCGCACTCGTTTACTTGCGTAAAGTTGAACTTTACGCACGCAATCTGACATTAAAAAAATATAACTGGTTATTGGAGCAACAACAAATAAAAGTCAAAACTGACAAGTTCTATCTGACGTTAAGAAATATTAGAATAAAAATAAATGTATGTTTTTACTTTTCTAAGAGACTCGTAGAAATAAATAATAGTTTAAAAAACTAAAAAACACGCTTTTATATGCAACCGAACTAAAAATTAGAAAATAATTTTTCATTACAAAGAGTTTGTATTACAGTAATAAAAGGTCAAACAATGAATCATAATTATATACCTCCAAATAGAATTATAATTAAATTTAAGATAATAACAGAATAATTCACTTCAGAGTAAAAAGCGTGGGGTGCATTTTACTATTTTTTCATAACTTTTCCCTCATAGATATTTACAAATGAAATAATTATAACATTTAATATATTAAGCACCCCACGCTTTTATTCTGAAGTGAATTATTCTGTTATTATCTTAAATTTTATTATAATTCTATTTTGAGGTAGGTATATAATTATGATTCATTGTTGGACCTTTTATTAGTGTAATACAAGCTCTTTGTAATGAAAAATTATTTTCTAATTTTTAGTGCGGTTGCATATAAAAGCGTGTTTTGAAACTATTATTTATTGAAATGTTTCACGAACTATTTCGTATTCTAATCATTTCATTTAAAGCTTCACTGTTGCATGGGGTTTCAGAACGCAACTACTCCGAACAAGTTTCTGTCAGCCTTATGCTGAGAGTACGTCCGAAACTGCACGTATGCGCAGATCGCGCACTAGCTCTTTCTCTATTACTCTCCTACAGAAAATCTATAAAGGAATTTATTTATCCTGGCGATCCTAATCAGGATAACGGGATACTGTTTGCAGATTATTGCATTGTCACGGGTCCTTGATCGTGTGCAAAGTTTCAAAGAAATCGAATCGCTGGAAGTTGGTGAAAATTAAGCTTAAAGATTCCGTTACATACATACATACATACAACCAAAGCTAATAAAAGCGTGTTAAAAATATTGTTCTTAACACTTGCGTAAAGTGTCTTTCCCTCACTTAAAGCTTATCGTGCAGGAAAGTATCACTTTGCGCAAGTGTTAGGAAAATACCTATTATATTAAAATTTAAACTGATCTTTTAGAACACAATATTGCCAAGCAATTAAAAAATAAAATAATATTTCGTTTGGTAATTCTGGTGTCTTATTTAACTTTAAATTATTTTGCTCTCTTTTCGATTAGGTAACATCAAACTAGTAATATTTAATGAAAACACGAAGACGTTAATAACTAGCTATTAAGTAACTGGAGATCTTATATTAAAACAATAAAAAATGAAACTAAATTAAAACAACAATTTTAATTTTAAATGTATATACGTATACGGCATTATAAAGTTTACCATGGTAAAGTAAAAGGTTTTTTTTTAATTTCTAGTTCCACGGCTGATCATTCTGTATCTAACTATACCGGGTGTTTCTCAAAGATGGTTCCCCCTATACCTTTTTAACCTTTTTATGTTTTACCCATCTATTATTGATCTGTAATACCTTAGAAACGGAATATGTTATGGTAGCAATAATACCTGCTATCACACCTAGGGCATTATGATAATGCCCGCTTATAATGCCCTAATGCGCTAATATGGAAATTTTATTGCTTATTCAATTTTATTTCTCTCACATTTAAGATCAAGTTTATACAAAAAATTAATTTTAATATTTGTTCTCCTTCTAAAACTTTAGTTTTCTTCGTAACGTATCCTTTCGACTTAACTTTTAAAAAAGATATGAGACGATGGTATTGCGAAATGTCTATATTTTCATAGACCATCAACGTAGACCTTAGGGTGGAATACTTGGTCCAGAGAGAGTTCGGACTGTATTTTTCCGACTAAAAATAATAAAGTTTGTTAAACCTATGTATTAAAATAAAATCAATAACTTACCAGTTCCTGAAAATATGCCATTAAAACGGTTTCGGGTATTTGAAGAATTGCCTTCGCATCTTTCCAAATACCAAATATGCCATACTCCCGATCATACTGTTGCCTTGATTTAACTGGCAAAAGATTTTCGGTCGCTTTTATGGCCTTTTCTCTTATATTTTGTGGAATTTCTTCCATTTTGAGCAAATCGTTAAATAAAAATGCCAACTGACTAACTGATAGAAACATCAAATTCAAATTTAACACCAGTCATTATCTTCTTACGTATACAGGTACAGGTGAAACTTATTTTTTATATTGCGAATAAATAATATAATTAGTCATTGAAAAACTCTTTTTGGGTAAAACATAAGGCATTGTATGCACCACGGGCTTTACTGGACAATAATGCCCATCAGGTCGAAATCTAGCCCTCGGGCTATTTCGACCTTCAGGGCATTATAGTCCTAGTAACCCACCCCGACCAAACTCCCTTACTCACAATGGGAGACCAAGGGGTATTTGTAACCCCGACGGGAAGTTGATCGGAGTTGCGGATGATAGCGAAAATCGTGGACACACGAACGTACATTAGCATTTTATATAATACTAGCTATGATTCCCGGCTTCGCTCGGGAGTTTATATGAGACCCAAATAACCGTTGTTCTGAATGAAGTTCAACTACTCGACAACAGATGGCGCCACTACACATATTTTACATTTTTGCCACCCACAACCACCCACTTCCACCCACCCCGACCAAACTCCCTTACTCACAATGGGAGACCAAGGGGTATTTGTAAACCCGACGGGAAGTTGATCGGAGTTGCGGATGATAGCGATAATCGTGGACACACGAACGTACATTAGCATTTTATATAATATATTAGACTAGCTATGGTTCCCGGCTTCGCGCGGGAGTTTATATGAGACCCAAATAACCGTTGTTCTGAATGAAGTTCAAATACTCGACAACAGATGGCGCCACTACACATACTTTCTAGATGATTCCAAAAATTTTCAGAACTTTGTGTCTCCGCCAATTTGTCAAGAATGAGTGATAATATTTTACATTTTTGCCACCCACAACCACCCACTTCCACCCACCCCGACCAAACTCCCTTACTCACAATGGGAGACCAAGGGGTATTTGTAACCCCGACGGGAAGTCGATCGGAGTTGCGGATGATAGCGAAAATCGTGGACACACGAACGTACATTAGCATTTTATATAATATACTAGCTATGATTCCCGGCTTCGCTCGGGAGTTTATATGAGACCCAAATAACCGTTGTTCTGAATGAAGTTCAACTACTCGACAACAGATGGCGCCACTACACATATTTTACATTTTTGCCACCCACAACCACCCACTTCCACCCACCCCGACCAAACTCCCTTACTCACAATGGGAGACCAAGGGGTATTTGTAACCCCGACGGGAAGTCGATCGGAGTTGCGGATGATAGCGAAAATCGTGGACACACGAACGTACATTAGCATTTTATATAATATATTAGACTAGCTATGATTCCCGGCTTCGCTCGGGAGTTTATATGAGACCCAAATAACCGTTGTTCTGAATGAAGTTCAAATACTCGACAACAGATGGCGCCACTACACTTAATTTTTGAGCTTTCTAGATGATTCCAAAAATTTTCAGAACTTTGTGTCTCCGCCAATTTGTCAAGAATGAGTGATAACAGATATATAATATTTTTCATTTTTGCCACCCACAACCACCCACTTCCACCCACCCCGACCAAACTCCCTTACTCACAATGGGAGACCAAGGGGTATTTGTAACCCTGACGGGAAGTCGATCGGAGTTGCGGATGATAGCGAAAATCGTGGACACACGAACGTACATTAGCATTTTATATAATATATTAGATATATTAGATTTAGATTACGCGGAACGTTAGCTGGTAACTACTCTTGGTATTATTTAGGTTTTTAGACTATGATGCCTAATATTTTGTCTGAAATTTAATGGCTTCTTATCAAAAAGTGTTGTTGGTTCTAGCCGAGACACAAACCCAAAATCGTATATTTCTGTAAATATTGTAAATATTTTCGACACTTTTGATCTAGATATCCATTTTTATCAGCTGATTGAATACATTGCAACACTGCTGCTCCATAATTTAAATTGAAAACAACGGTTAATTTTAGGAAGAGTAGACATGGAAAAACGAATTTAATCGTCTTTTGTATTTTACGACTTCTCGGGGCTAATTAAAAGTTTGCAAAATCCTATTTATGTTTATAACTTTTTTAAAAATAAAACCAGAGTGGCTCGTTAGCATTTTCAAAACAAGCATTTTATTTATTTGGTACTACCTAGGTGGTATTCCTGAAAGGCTGTTTTCAAAAGCATTTTAAAAAATAATTCTAAATCAACAAAATCACTAATTTAGTTTTGTTATGTAGGTTTGTAAAAAATCTTACTTAAAATAGCCCCTATGTAGAACCAAATTATTTGAAATAAAATGCTCTTTTAAGAGCATGCTAAGGGGCCTACATTGTTCCATTTGAAAAAAGGAGTTATGATCATAGATAGGATATTGCCTACAAAGTTCAGAGGACAGGTGCCGCAAAATATTGGGGCCTTAGAGCTATATTTTCTTTAAAAAGGATTGGAAAGTAACTTATTATTAACGTATGTCCTAAAAGTTTTGGCACACAATATTTATCGGTTTTTTGTTTTAATGAAGAGAAGAGAGTATTTGGGGCACTTACGTCTCTTTCGATATTTAAGACCATTCCTCCTCAATTCCAACGATATCGTACTCTTAGAAAATCTGTATTGCCTAGCCAGTCTCCTCGTTGACATTCCAATCTGGTTTTTGCTCTTCTCACCAATCTCTCTGATCTCTGTGCGGTAAATGCACGTGGTCTTCCACTTTTTGGGAGATTCAGACATGGTATTCCCTGCTCGCACTCCGCTATTGTTCTATAAATGGTTCTGCGTGAAATGTTTTCATTCTGGAATATTCGACAGATTTCAGCTTTGGGTATCCGCCCAACTAACTTGTAGATACTTTTTCTTATTTCTAATTTATACGACATCTTAAAGCGAAAACTTCAAAATAAATAAATCTCAACTGACAGTAAATAAAGTAAATAAACTTTTGTTTTCAAAGGCAACTTGATATTATTTTGTTTTTGTTAAAATTAAAGACAATGAGTTTTGTGCCAAAACTTTTAGGACATACGTTATGCATGCCATATGAAAGAGAATCTTATAATTAGTTTCAGAGAAGATTCTCCAATTTCTAGTAAATTTTATAATGTTTTGAGACGATTCCACAAATAATGATAGTAAGTCATTTTAATTCCACATTAATCCGGTATGCAAGTTATGCATTTTGCGCTCAATGAGGCGTGACGGAATGTTGCATATACATACTATATTATAGACGTTTAGACGTTTTCTATCATCATATTGATAAATGTTTAGTGCCATAAGCGTAGTTTAATAACAAAATTATCATATATTCTATGCACCATATGAATTAAGATTTTTTTATGCACGAAAATAACCACAAACATGGTCAATATTCGTTGAATCACTCTGTACATTAGTACGTAGTTTATTAAAAAAATTGTTTTAAACAAGGTTTTTTACCTGTAAAAAAAATATGATTTACAAAGAGACAATGTTGATTTTGTATACAGGGTTTGCAAAAACTTTAGAACACGATTTTTCTCCAAGAGTAAACAGCCTTTGTTTTTTATTGTTTTATTTATTTATATATTTTATTTTAAAATGTCAATTTTTTTTACAATATGCGTTAAAATACAGACATTATAAATGACTTTTCAGGGTATCAAAAACTTTTATGAAATTGATCAGAAATTATTTATTGTAAATTTTCTAATAAAAAATCGTAAAAGAGTCTAAAAGTAAAAAATATTAATTTTTCGTAATTTGCGATTTTACACCTTTCCTTCCACACCCATGTTCAACACATTTTTCGGTTTTCAACGAGTATAATCAAATTGTTTAAATTTTTATAGCAAAATTATGAAGTTCAATAAAATTTGTCATTTATGTTTTTTTTTCGATAGTTTACTTCTCAAGAAAAATTATGTGTCTGAAGTTTTTACGAGCCCTAATATGACTTTGTGTACCAAGTAGATATCATCAGGAGCCTTCTTAATAAATTTTAATATTTGTTCTCCTTCCAAAACTTTAGACTTCTTCGGGACAGATCCTTTCGACTTAACTTTAAAAAAAATATGAAACGATGGTATTGCGAAATGTCTATATTTTCATAGACCATCAACGTAGACCATAGGGTGGAATACTTGGTCCAGAGAGAGGTCAGACTGTATTTTTCCGACTAAAAATAATAAAGTTTGTTAAACATATGTATTAAAATAAAATCAATAACTTACCAGTTCCTGAAAATATGCCATTAAAACGGTTTCGGTTATTTGAAAAATTGCGTTCGCATCTTTCCAAATACCAAAGATGCCATACTCCCGATCATACTATTGCCTTGATTTAACTGGCAAAAGATTTTCGGTCGCTTTTATGGCCTTTTCTCTTATATTTTGTGGAATTTCTTCCATTTTGAGCAAATCGTTAAGTAAAAACTGCCAACTGCCTAACTGATAGAAACATCACAGTCAAACTTAACACCAGTCACTATCAACTTACGTATACAGGTACAGGTCCAACTTATTTTTATATTGCGAATAAATAATGTAATTAGTCATTGAAAAACTCTTTTTGGGTAAAACATAAAGCATTGTATGCATCACGGGCTTTACTGGACTATAATGCCCATCAGGTCGAAATTTCGACCTTCAGGGCATTATAGTCCTAGTAACGCCCTTGATACATAAATAGCTATTATATAATGACCCTTTATCTTTCCATTATAGTTTTGAAAGACTCTGTACATTATTGCATCACTGCTTCATTGAATTCAGACACTAATTGATTTAATAACTCGATGCATCAAAAAAGTTTTATCATTAGACGGTATAAGTTTAGCCTCTGGCAAGATCCTCAGTCACTGTAACCATCTGCTATATAATGGCAGTCGCCGTCCATAAAAAGCAAAATATTCTTCGAATAGTTCGTTCATCCGACTCGAATAACCACTTTCTTTGCCTTTGCATAATAATTTTCTCCATCGCATCGGAAAATTTTTGTTTAACATTTAAGTTTATCGAGCCGTATAAAATTATTTTACTTTAATTAAAAGAAAATATATAAAACATGTGGAAAATCAGTATTTTATAGTCAGGTTTATTATTGTCTTGAAATCGGTTAAATTTATTTAAAAACTGTTTATTTTACGTTTTTCGTTTATCATTGTTACTATTGAATCGGTAAACATATACTAAAAAACACAGACTACTATAAAAAGCACAAGCACGTGGAATTTGATTGGTTTAAAGCGAATTAAAAAAAAGTTTTAATTAACCAGAACTAAACATGACCCCCAATGTGACAGTTTTGCATGACCGTCTATAGCGCATTTAACCAATTAATTTACACGTGCTTGTGATTTTTACTGTAGTCAAAAAAACTACTAGTACCTCTTTTATTTTGGTAAAAGGTTAATTTTGTGAAAGATATACTAGTCGTTTGCGTTCCATCATTTTAGTAATATTTCACATTGATCGTGCGCCGCTAAAAAGTTATTTGCCTACATTGATTTTTTTTTCAGAATTCTAAAGTATTAATAGCTACTCTATTTTTAGTAAGTTTTCTGAACGACTGATTAATCCTCCTTTCACACTAAGCCGAATTCGCCGTGTGAAAGGTTTCATAAGACTCCATATACTTCGATAGCGCCGGTCCGTCGTCGACTTCCCGGTTTCCGGTGTCTCTATTTAGCTCGTAAAATCTAACTCTTCTCTTATTATAATAAATAAATAAATAATTAAAATATCGTCTTTTTTCTCCGATCGGACAGAAATCTTATGAAAAAACGCTTATTTTTTTACCATTGTTCCTGTAGGTTGAAGGCGTTGCTAGGCAATGTACTTTTTCGGCCATGGCGGGGCATATTTTTTTCTGACGCTTGCCTTTTCCTATGCTTTCCATACTTTCAACTTTTACAGATGACGTATGTCAAAGTGAATCAACAATACATGACAATGTGATGTGATACCGCATAGTAACATATTATACTGAGATCAAATAATAATGATTTTTGTATTGAATAAACTAAAAAAATATTATTTTATGCTTTTTAAACAAAATTTTCAACAATTATTTTGATCACAACAAACATATTACACAATATACTATTGATATGTTTTACAAACGTATACTTACCCACAATCACATATAATTTAAATTTTAAAAATTCTTAAATATAATAAACTTATTTACATTTTTTTCTGTTACAGGAGCCAATCAAAAGCCTCGTACCTAGCTTCACGACGAGACCGAGAACTGATAGTTTCCGACTCAGAAACTGGCAGTTACAAACGCACCATGTCACCGAACGGTCATGCCATCACACCTGAAGTTATTCCAGAACCTCAGAGGCCAACCAGCCGGGAAACGGTTTGGCCGCTAATTCGACAAAGTCGAGATGGAATGAAAAACAGCAATTCCGTTATCCGAAGCCCATCCATAAATGAAAAGCAGAAAAAAGTATGAGTTTCAAGGAAGAAAAATGTAATAGCAAAGAAGAGTTGGTTGGAAAACCTAATTCTGTGCTTCCCGATGTGTTACCTGTAAACGCGAAGATGATCCCTAGGTCTCCTCAGCAGTACAATAGGCCTACACATCTAAGTTTTGCTTCCATGAATGGCGAGGGTGTTATAAAGAAGTCTCCTGTTAAATCACCACCTTCATCGCCTCCGAAAAGTCCTTCGAGAAGCTCACCTTTTGCACCTTTACGTACAACAAATCTTTCTTCTCCACCTTTTATCGCTTCCGATTCACCTATTCGATTCAGATCTTCGCCTCCAGCAAGCTCCACTCCTACTTCGAAACCTGTAAGTACGACTTGTACCAACACTAAGACTTCTCCTCAATTTGTACCTAGAGATCCTCCCCATATTAAAGCTTCTTTATCGCCTGCTGGATCACCTATCAAGCTCTCGCCATTGAGAAACTCTCCTCCTAGTAGCTCATACTTACTGGCTACTGCTCCCCTTCAAGTGGCAACTAAATCCACTCAAAATACTTCCTCCCAGAAATCCTCGCCGAAGATGACCGAATCGTCACCTCCACGATCTCTTTCGCCGACTAAACCCGAAGATTATCCGACTGTCATCGAAGGACTGCAAATGATCCAAAGGACTGAGGTAGTTTTAAGAGTTAACACAACGACTAGCGATGCTTCCTCGCAAACAGAGAAAGAGGAGCTTCCACCCACCCCCTTGCCTACTAGAAAGAAGTTGCAAGAAGAAATTGACTGTGAGAAGTTATCTGAGGACTTTGTTAACCATTTACCTACATCGGATAGACTAAAGGACCTTTTAGGTAAGTGGGGCATAAGTACTTAAAGTTTTAACATTATTGTTTAGAGACAAAAAGCAACATCCTAAATATGCACACTTATACCTATCCGTATACGCAACGAGAGATAATATGTCGGCGATCAAAAAATAGTTAAAAGCAAACTAAAAAACTTAACGAAATTTTTTTATGCAACCACCTAAACCAATTTTATTCAGGGTTTGTATTCTAACCGTACAGACGCCTAATAGTTTTTTCCAACGGTTTTCTTCGTGATTTTACTGTAGTTACCTTATTAATTTAACGATGGATGCCATTTTGAATCCAATGTTTTAGACTTTTAGGATTCCGGAATACCGCCCTTTACAGTCACAAAATCTGCGGGATTAAATTCCCTTAAATCCTGGGATTTTCGGGATTAATAAATAAATTGCATTTTCTCAAAATAATATTGCATCAAACAAAACGCACTTAGTATATCCTGTCAATCTATCAAGTTATCAATTCCAATAAGAATAAAAAAATCAGCCATTTATATTTTCCAGGTGATTTAGTCAGGTTACGCAGTCCACTTAAAGAAAATCATGTAAACACTCTCGCATCACGCAAAAGTTATTAGCATTTTGCATTGAAATATGTTTATTTAAAGTATATTTTGGATATTTTACTTTTTATTATTTATAGGGTTTTATTATTGCCATAAGTTTGTTGTTTATTGTATTACAAATTACAAATGGTTTAATGCGATCAATTAGAGGTTATGAGAGGCTATGTCGATGTTGCAGAAATACCGTTTGTTTTTATTTTTAAAAATACCTATTCAAGACGACTGTAGAAATGAGTTTATCAAAAAAAAAGTTTGTTTCAAGTAGATGTTTGTATATTTTAATTAGTTTGTTTTTTTGTTTTGAAGAGAAAACATCTTTTTGGTCCGATTTTTTTCTATACCTAAAGAAGATTTAAAAAATAAAAGTTAATTTTTAAATATTTACGTATGTTTTGTACTCTACCCTCAAATCCCGGGCTTGTCTGTGCCAAGTCCCGGAATTGGAAAAAGGGCTCATGATTATATCCCCTACTCACTTGTCAATCAATCAAATTTTATGATTATGATTCTTCTTTCTAATTTTGACGTACCAAAGTCGGGATACGTTACCTACCGATCGCGATACAGATACGTATGCCGTATTGATCAGTTTAACGTAACCGATTGGAACTAACGTATCGAATCTGCGCAATCGCATTACGATACCGATAGTTAGGGATACGTGATGATTTTTTAAACTGCTTTTTGTCTCTATTGCTAATTGAGAGATTTTCTGTTCTTAGTTTGATATACAAGGTTAACTCCTGTTTTCACCAAATCAAAGAGTTAAGATATTATCTTGGTTTTTCATTTAAGAGCTTATCAAACAATTTTTTAAATATTTCAGCTCCTGGACCCGAACACAAAAACCAACTGATTACGTACAAGGTCTCTTCAGAGTAGATGTTACTTTGAGGCCGAGATCAGCAAATTCTCCTTTAGAAGTAAAAACAATACACCAAGCAGTAGTCCACCACCTGTTTCAACTTCTTCTACGACCAGCAAAACATCAGTTAATAAATTAAGGTAAGGAAAATACTTTTTTCTTTGATTGGACGGAAATCTGCATAATAGATACTTTTGCTTACTTTCAAAATGCATTATCCCCGTAGATAAAAGGCGTTGCTACGCAATTTACTTTTTCGGTTATAGCCGGAAATATTTTTTTCCAGACGATTACCTTTTCCTATTAGCCCCTGGGCTATTAATAAAGTGGACTTCATGTTAACAACCCTTTTAAAACCTATTTAGGGGGTTCTTTTGACGGATCTACCACAAATACTCATATTGACATATATGGAACCTACACACACTACATACACTTACGCCCCCTCAAACATGTCATTTCTGAGCCTTTAGGGTTTGTGATAAAAACACTCTTATTTTTGATTTTAACGAAAAGATTGTGTATTATAACCTATATGGACGCTATCGTCAGACCAAAAAAGTGACGCGTTCGCCCAGTCCGACACCCGAAACATGTCAGTTTTAAGCCTTATGGTTTCGTGACGGTAACACTTACCATTTTTGGCACAATGTTTAAACAACGCATGCTAAAACATTGTGGTAAACTTGTCCGATAAAAAAGTGACATGTTCGGCCAGTCCGACATCCCAAAGATGTGAATTTTAAGCCTTATGGTTTCGTGACTATAACTTGTCGGACAAAAGTACCACGTGTTTCATTAACACTTTTTAAAATCATTCGTGTTTATGTCCAACAAAGACGTTCAGACAAGTTATCCGGTCAATTTAAGCATAAAAATATGGATCAAAACCCAAAATTTTGACATTTAACCCCGTTTCTCTAGCTTTTCCGTCACTTTTTTGTCGGACAAGTGTACCATGGTGTTTCACATGTAATTTTAAAACGTTATGCCAAAATGGTAAGTGGTATACTCGCGAAACCATAATGACATCTTTGGGATGTCGGATTGGGCGAACGTGTCCCTTTTGTCGGACAAGTTTACCACAATGTTTTAGCATGCGTTGTTTAAACATGCCAAAAATGGTAAGTGTTACTGTCACAAAACCATAAAGCTTGAAACTGACATGTTTTGGGTGTCGGACTGGGCGAACGCGTGACTTTTTGTCGAACGATAGCGTCCGTATAGGTTATAATACACGATCTTTTCGTTAAAATAAAAAATAAGACTGTTTTTATCACAAACCCTAAAGGCCCAGAAATGACATGTTTGAGGGGGCGTAAGGATTAAAGCGCTGGTTCCATATATGGCGTTATGAGTATTCGTGGTAGATCCGTCAAAAGGAACCCACTAAATAGGTTTTAAAAGTATTGTTAGCATGAAGTCTACCTCATTGATGGCTCAGGGACTATATGCTTTCTATACTTTCAATATTCAAGACAATGTGATAAGCAACGTATTATACCGGGGGCAAATAATTGAAATATTTATATTTAATAAACTTATAAAATTATGTTTTATGCTATATAAAGCGAAAATTAGATACTTATTTTCATTGAAGAAACAAATAGTATGTACAACTCATAGGAAAAGCATATTTCCGAACTCTTGGTGGTTGCTGGACTCGGCCAAAGCCTCGCCCAGCAAATTCCACCATATAACATATCGCTTTTCCGTACACGTTGCACAATGTATTATTTAAGCTTCTTACATAAAAAAAAATATCGTAGGTGTGAAACAAAATTGATATATCTTAAAATCTATTTCTAAGGTCTTTTTTTGTATATTTAGTTTACCAAAAACCACCTCCAGTCCAGAGCCCACCAGTCCGCTGTCGGGTTCTTCAGTCTACTTTACCACATCGGAACCTAAGGCCAAATTTCTGACTAGGTATAGTCAAGATATGAGTCAATGTCACGCTGTTAAGGATACCAAAGATTTAAGTCAGAAGAAGGTACGCTAACTTATTTTGTAAGAAATACTTTAATTATTTGGAAGTTTTTGGAGCTGAAAATCAGTCAATGGTAACATACACTTTTCACAACTTTGCCAGTAATCTAATATTTTTTTACCAACGCATTTTAAAAACATTTTATATTTGATTACCAACGTATGTCCTAAAAGTTTTGGCACACAATATTTATCGTTTTTTTTTAATGAAGAAATTTATTTAAACACTAACTAGTTATCATAAATTACAACTCAATACTAAACTAAATTATACTATCGAATTATGTGGAGTGGCCCATTCTGCTCTACCAGACGCAAATTTCTTCGAATGTCTCTCATGAGGTCCTGGACGGAATTCAGTTCAATTTCTCTTAATTTCTCGTAAATTCGCCGTCTTAATTGTTCCTCATCTTGTGCTTCCCAGCCTCCATGATAAACCTTTCTAGACAGTACAGCCCAAAAAATCCTGTATCGGGTGAGCCTGCGGCAAGTTTGAAGGAATATCGTTTTTGGGAACAAAAGGTATGTGGTGTTGTCGAAGCCAGTTTTGGGTATCTCTTGAGTAATGGCATGATGCTAGGTCTGGCCAAAACATGATATCGTCATTAGCATGATGTTCGCGGAAAAACTTAAGCAATTTGGAAAGGCAGTTATCAATATAGCTCTGACTATTCAAAGCTTCACCCCTCACTCTTCCCACAAAGGTCGGGATACACCCCTGTTAGAAATTGCGCACCAGACAAGGATTTTATCTGCAAATTTCGCTTTATGTTTGTATCTAACATTGTCAGGGCATTCCTCTACGTTGTCCGTATAAAATCCATCGTTTCCCTTCATGGTAAATGCACGTGGTCTTCTACTTTTGGGAGATTCAGACATGGTATTCCTGCTCGCACTCCGCTATTGTTCTATAAATGGTTCTGCGTGAAATGTTTTCATTCTGGAATATTCGACAGATTTCAGCTTTGGGTATCCGCCCAACTAACTTGTAGATACTTTTTTCTTATTTCTAATATATACGACATCTTAAAGGCGAAAACTTCAAAATAAATAAATCTCAACTGACAGTAAATAAAAGTAAATAAACTTTTGTTTTCAAAGGCAACTTGATATTATTTTATTTTTGTTAAAATTAAAGACAATGAGTTTTGTGCCAAAACTTTTAGGACGTACGCTATATGACACTAATTTAAAAAAAATTATGCATAAGATCCAAGACGACGAAAAATATTTACGGAAATAATACGAAAACACTTAAATTGCTTAAACAGCAAACACGACTTTGAACATTTTTCTTCATTGACTGAATTAAACAGAATCCATGAAGACAACCACTAGAGCTCATAACATAAGTTGTATACTAACTATATTTTAATATTTATTGCATTTATTCAATAAATCGTAAAAATCATAAAAAAATATGATACTAACTGCAACAACAGCAAGCAAAATATGACGAATAAATGTCAAAAGTTACGGGTGCCTGCCCGAAAGGGGGTTCATGAGAGTTCCGAAGAGGGCGCTGAACTACAATATTTTTTAACCTCTTAAGAAAAAATATTTGAGAACACATATTTTAACAAATATAAATTTAAAATCAACGCGGAACGAAAAACATATACTATAAGCGCTACAGGGTTGATCATCAGCTCACAAAATATAGTGACTTTACCCAGTCTTGGCAATTTTTCGGGGGTAATAGCCCTAGTGCATTTAATTTTTTTCCGAAGAATTTGGAAAAACGAGTTTCTAAGTAATATATTTTAACAAATAACATAACCGAGAATGGTTTTAAAAATCCGAGCAGAAGAAGACGATTGTTTCACTTTCGCGAATGCCATTTGTTAAAACAGATTACTTAGAAAAGAGTAGGTATTCCAATGCATGATGCATCGTGAGGATATTTGGTAATATTATTTCCTGAGTTAAATTAAACATTTTATTTTAATATATTTTTTTTTATTAAAACAATTAGGACAATAATAAAATAAGAACAATTTAACTTACAACTTGTCAAGCTGCATGAATTTTGTTCGTTTTTTTCCGGGAAAACAGCTAAGTTGACAGTTGTTAAGCAATTTTTCCACTTAAAATTTATATTTAACATACTAATTCTTCATAGCGATGGAACAAAATAATTCCTGTTATCTACCCTTTTTGAGTCTAAAGTTCAGTTTATGTCATAACCTTTTTCAGCAAATAAATTAACTCTGGAATGTTAGGCCGTGTTTCCATGGGCGACTTTTTGAAGGATGATATGGGCCAAGGTTGGTTTATATTTATAAGGTTGCGACATATCCTCAACTTTTAGGCGGTCTCGAAGTCGGGGACGCAAGGAAGAGACACTCCACGGAGAAAAGTTGGCAAGACTGGATAAAATCAAAGCTGATGATCAATTCAGTTGCGTCTAGAATTTGCGCATTTCATTTTGCATTGTTTTGGAAGTGATATTTGTTGAAAGATGTAATTCCAAATGTTTTTTATCTAAAGTAAAACAATTTACAACTTACTTATAATTAAAAACTGTTGTGTAAACGGTTGTTCTACTAATACAATAAACTGTATATCTCCGGCACTGAACAACATGGCCGAAAAAATGGGAGATGTGACGTCATAACACGTTAAAGTAATATGGCCGAATGTCGCGACTCTATATAGACCGACTTTGGATATGGGCCACAAAAAGTGATCGGTGTGTGGTCTGCTGTCGACAGCTTGTAGTTCCGTTTCCAACAATGCTAAAATTTTACTCCTTTTTACACGGGCGTTTTGACAACCACAATTAAACTTCTGTCGCTGTCAGTCGCTGATCCCGTCAACTGACTACAAAACAAATGCAGCGCAAGCACGACTGCAAAATGCAGCTGGACGAACCACTTTTTGTGGCCCATATCAACTTCAAAATGTCGCCCGTGGAAACACGGCCTTTAATATTAAAAATTAAAATTTGTGTTTGATCTATTAAAATATTATCACTTTTATTCCATTATATCACTACTACATTATTTTTATTTTTTTTATAGGAGGAACTAGTTGAGTCGTCTTGATAAAAAACTAGAAGTTCCTACAGAAGCGCAATCGTTGATAGTTGAGCGAAGAATGCAGAATTAACGAAGATCTAGGGTATAAACGTTGAGAACTCACATCAGCAGGGTAGCTAGTCCCCAGGAAGTCTCCAAATTTAGGTTACATGTCGAAGAAGTGGGGAAAATCACAAGCCTGCTGTTAGGACTAAGCGGAAGACTCGCTAGGGCAGAAAATGCCCTTATGAATATGGCGGAAGACCATTCCGAGAGGGTAAGTTTTATATTATTACTAGGTTTTTTACCACACATTTGCTGTTTAAGCTGTACAGGGTGTCCCATTTTGGTTGTCCCTTATGGGAAACTTGGAAACCATAAGAGATATTAAAAATCTGATACCCCATCCTCGAGCTCTTTTTGGAGAAAACATTTATGGTAAAAACAGATCATCGCTATCGCGAAGCGTTTCAGAGATACAGGTTGATTCTCGATTTTTTCACTTTTTGAAATTTGTTGCTTTGTTGTTATTACAGATACGAGAAAACTAATTGCACATTATAAAGACACTTTTGTCCGTAGAATCCAGTGGCGTAGCCAAAAAATTTTTGAGCTGTCATTTTTGACATATGACCCAAACATATTTTTTTTATTAGGGACATTATTAAAATAATATATCATAGTAGGTGGTTTAATACATTTTTTACGTCAAATATTGGAAAAATTATAATTTTTAAAGAAGCATTGCGGCTTCTATCTGTTTTTTAAATTGTTTTATATTTTTCTTTAAAAACAATACTGCCATCCCTCAACTCAGGAGACATTTCCGTAGAAAAAAAAAAAACAAAAATTTATTAATTAAAATTTTTGTTTTATTTTTTTTTCTACTGTAATGTCTCCTGAGCTAAGGAATGACAGATTCCTTTTAAAACAAAAATATAAAACAATTTAAAAACAGATAGAAGCTGCAACGTCTTTAAAACCATAATTTTTCCAATATTTGACGTAAAAAAATTATTAAACCACCCTCTATAATATATTATTTTAATCAGAAAAAAACAAGCAATTTAATTACCTAAATCATTTATAGGGTGTCCCTAATAAAAAAACATGTTTGGGTCATATGTCAAAAATGACAGCTCAAAAAATTTCTGGCTACGCCACTGGATTCTACGGAAAAAAGTGTCTGTATAATGTGCAATTAGTTTTCTCGTATCTGTAATAACAACAAAGCTACAGGACCTTTTCAAACAGTGAAAAAATCGAGAATCACCCTGTATCTCTGAAACGCTTCGCGATAGCGATTATCTGTTTTTACCATAAATGTTTTCTCCAAAAAGAGCTCGAGGATGGGATATCGGATTTTTAATATCTCTTATGGTTTCCAAGTTTCCCATAAGGGACAACCAAAATGGGACACCCTGTACAGGTCGGGCAAAGTTTGACGTTTTTTATAGAAAACCCATGTTTTACAAAAACTTTCCCCCGTTTGTTCAAATTTTGGTCCAAACTTATAGGTAAAAATCGCAATTCTGTCGTTTACTCGCTACAAGTTTTTTCTTAGTTTCTTGCGTTTTTGTTTTTATTTCTTAATAACTTTTTTATTTAATTCTATAAAAACACTTTCACACCAAACTTTTTATGCAAATTGCTAATATCTATTATTTTTTAAGGTGATTTTATTTTTAATTTATTTGTTTATTTTTTCAAATTTTAAACGGAAAACCCTGTAATTTCTTTTGTTTTCAAAATGGTCAAAACATTACCTTTTCAAAAATGTATCGAACTTTGCGTTTCTTCTAAACCGTTTCTAAGATATTGCATATTATGTCATTTATTATTGTTATTAGGTTAAAAGTAGGCCATAAAAATTATATTATGTTTTACTTTACACCTTTTTTTAAATTTTTACATTTTATTCAGTGCAATGACGCAAAACCATTTACATTAAAATTTAAGAACGCACATATGGGTAAGGTCCCTGATAAGAACAATTTTAAAACCTTTTAGGGGAGGGGTTCCTTTTGACGAGTCTACCAGGAATATTCATACCGCCATTTATGGAAGCGGGGCTTTAACCCAGCCTGTCAATGTCAAATGCTTTGTGTGTGGTACTAAGCAAACGCGTCACGTTTTTGTCGGACAAGTTTACCACAATGTTTTACATGCAATTTTTAACCATTGTGCCAAAATCGTAAGGGTAACAGTCACGAAACCTGCCTAGTTTGATACCCATAACGTATGTTTGAGCCTTATGGTTTCATGACTACTTACCATTTTTGGCGCAATGTCTAAACATTACATATAAAACTTGGTGGTAAACTTGTCCGACAAAAAAGTGACGCGTTTGTCCAGTCCGACAACCGAAACATTTGATGTCGAATTAAAGCGCCGCATCCATATATGGCGGTATGAATATTCGTGGTAGATTTGTCAAAAGGAACCCCCTAAATACATTTTTCTAGTGTTCTTATTATAAAGTCCATTGCATTACTGCCCCAGGCACTAATAGTACTATTTTAAAATTAAACTAATTTATTCGGTTAATGTTTTACCCTAAGAACTTTTTATTATCAGGAAACAATTATTTTAACGTATGCTGGTAAGCAAAAGATGACCATGGAAAGCTAGGTTCGCTAAAAGCCCAACTTTAGCTTTGTGTTAAACATAGAAAAACATGTTTCCTACAGAAAGTGATGAATTTGGCCAGTATGCAAAGCAGCATAAACTTTATTAAATTTTTATATGGTTAACTTTATTGTTAATACTTTGTATTTTTTGCAGAGAATTTTGGAATCCAAACGTGACAAACTTCTCGACCAACTTGAGGAAGCAAAGAAACTCAAGGAGTGCATTGACAAACGAAGTGTCAACGTCTCAAACATCCTCTATAAATACCTCAATTCAGAGGAATACGCCGACTATGATCACTTTATCAATATGAAAGCAAAATTAATTATGGATTCAAAGGAAATCAATGATAAAATCAAGCTTGAGAAGAGCAGCTGGACGCGTTAAAAGAAACTTTGATTATAACCGACTGATCAATATTTAATAGATTTGTACATATTTAGAACAAAAGAAGAATTATGTTTGGTTTGATTTTTAATGTTTACCTTTTAAATAAGGTGGGTGTTGTACGATTTATGAATAGTTGCTGATATGGCATATTCTCTCCTTAAGTCTTTTATGAAGAAAGACTTAATTGTGAATGTGATTATTAAATTTTATTTAAAGACAGATTAGAAAAAATATATATGATTTTAAAGTAAATCTGTGGTTTATCCATTTTTTAGAAAAAAAAAACTAAAATTGCTTTTCTATGAAAGACAGTATGTTTTCAATAAAAGTACAGTTTGAATAATTATTTAGGGTAAAAATTTAATTAAGTAAAACTATTGACTTTTTTTATTCAACACATCAACACTTTTAAGTTGGAATGCTAAATTTATTATTCTTATATGCCAATATAATTTAATTTTATTCCTCAAAAAAGAACCTCTCGTATATTTATAGTTTTCCAACAGTAAAAGTATTTGCAAATTATATAATTTTTAGTACATTTACCCTCAGAAAACAACCTCTCACACCCCCATGAGACTAGGGCTGGGCAGTATATCGATATTTATTTAAAAGTATGCTGATAAAACTACAATATCGTCATCTTTTGCCAGCTCTATAATTGATATTTACAATAAAAACTTTAATAAATTACCGATTGGTATTTATGAATCTAAATTTTCACTCTAAACTGTGTCTTGATATTTTTTGGATTTGTAATCCCATTTTTTCAAAGTATGTAAATAACTCAGATTGACTATTTATATAATACAAAAATACGTAGGCAGCACCTCGCAGAGTTATATTTTTGTTTGGCCCATACCTCTTCCTGTTTAGAGCAAACGGATAAGACGGTTAGTGGTCAATAGAAAGAGGTATATTTTTTTAAAATATTAGTACCAATAGAAGCAAAATAGGCTGTTATATGTTTGTGCATTTTTATTTAGTCGTGTAAACTTAAATATGGCAAAGTCGCTGACGATGGTGAAAACAGGGATAGACGTCTATTTTAGGTTAAAATCGGTTGTATACGTAATATGTGTGTTATTTATTTTGTAAATATTATAATAACCAATTATATTTTTATTTGTAAAAATTAGCGAAATTTTTAGAAGTACAGGGTGTTTTGGTATAAGTGTCAATTGTACAAAATGTTTAAAAAACGTTTCTTAAAATCTTAGAAATTTTAAGAAGCGCAGGGTTGGCTAAAGTGGGGCAAAATTATTAAAATTCACTTCTTATAATGCATCTAAAGGAAATACAATTTTGAAATAATTTCGGTATAGAAAACTACTAAATTAGCTTTCTCTAATGTGACAACAGATCTAGATAATTTTTAAAATTTTATTGATTTTCATCCTTCTATTTTGTATTTTATAAAAAACTTATTAAATTTGCGGTAATAGTTCTATATAGCGGTTTTCGCTATTATAAGAGATTTTCGAAAAATTATTTTTCAGGGCGTTTCTATAGGTCGATTATGAGTCAAAACTGTGTGCGCGTTTTCCAAAATCCATTTCTATAATTTATTATTAATAAAAACATATTTACGGGACGGTGGAGTGAACAGGGGTGCTGGGTGGGGACGAAACAGTAGAAATCCTACATTAAACGCCCAAAAACAGTATTTCACAGTACACACCGCACTTTCTGTTTACAAAAATGTCCAAAAAATTGTTTAAAAAAATTAAAAATAAATAATAGTACAACAATCCCGCCATGGCTGTCACTGCAGAGTTTGCAATAGAATTGTAAATGTCTTGCGATGTTGCCAAATAAAGTGAGAAAGTGTCAATAGCATAAAAAGAAAAAGATACAGGACAAAATTCATATGAAAAATTAAGTTATTCCTTCTTCCCTAATATAATTTGTAGAGAAAAAGAGAAAATACCTAAACATAAACACTTCTACAAAAAATACCGTTATTTCTCATAGAAATGGTGGATAATCCCTGAAATAGGCTTGGTGTTAATGCTTCATAAGAAGTTTGGCGACGCTACTTCTATCAAGACTGTCATTTTCATAATGACGAACTTCATGTTATCAGCTGACCAAAATGAGTGCGCCTATTTTCCTTCTTTAATTAATGGCGGACGAGATATCTCATATTTGTGGGATAGTTTTTCGAAAAATTAAATACTTTTCAAAATTAATTTACATTTTTCATGGGCCCCGAGTGCAGTGTATTATTGTTTTCTTGTGTTTGACGTTGGATTTATACTGTTTTGTCCCCACCCAGCACCCCTATTCACTCCACCGTCCCGTAAATATGTTTTTATTAATAATAAATTATAGAAATGGATTTTGGAAAACACGCACACGGATTTGTGTCATAATCGACCTATAGAAACGCCCTGAAAAAGAATTTTTCGAAAATCACTTATAATGGCGAAAACCGCTATATCGAACTATTACCAAATTTGCTTATAATTATTTTAAAATATAATAAAAATTTCTTTTTAATATTCATCTTAAAAATAAAGTTTGATAAATAACAGTAGACCTTTTTGTATATCTCACAGATATAAAAGTAATAGTCATTTAGTTGGTATACAAAGAATATAATTAAGGTAATTACGTTGTAACTAAAAATAAAAACCAATTTTTTCACCATATGTGGTAAGAAATGCACAGAAAGGCTGTTTAACATATTAAAAAAACCCAGGGGAATGACTGATATTTTATTCGGTTTACATCTAACTAAACACCCTGTATATACCCTGTTTTTACATCATCACTCAACGCGTTGCCCATAACATCTTCCTACCAAGTATTTTAATAATCTTAGTGTATAGAACAAACAATTTAATGACAGCGTAGTAGTGCCATATAAGCGTTTCATTTTAAAATTGACAGATATCTGTCACTTGTCAGATATAATTTGACAGTTTTAAAATAAATTTGGTGCTACTGTGCAGTCGTACAGTCGATATTTTGTAAGAAATACATTTTGCCTTATTTTATAGAGCGGATATTGTACATAAAAATGCTATTTTATTTTGTATACGGAGAATCTTCGATAAAATGGTGCTCTGAAAATTTGAACTCTATTTTAAGTTGTTATATTGTGATTTTTAGTGTATGTTAAACCATAATTATTATATTTCCTTAGATTTTTTAATTTATATTAAGATTATGATATATTTTACAACGGTGTCAAATTTGTAAACGACTATTTTTCCGAGCTTTACGCAGTGCTTACAAATAATTCAATAAATCATCTTTATAACATTTGTCTTTTATTTTTACTTGCGTTTATACCAGATCATACCTGTTTTTGGTGGAATTATAGTTGTGATTGGTATTTTTCCTGAAAACCCTTTCGAAAATTATAAAAAATAAGAGAAAAACAAAATGGACTTTCTCTCAGAAAGCCTTGTATCATTGGTTAAATAATAGCTGTATACCAGATATTACCTTTTTTGCGTTTTTCCTTATGCCAAGAGCATCTGATATAAATGGTCCTACAGAATGTTGTTAAAGCAATTTAAAGGTAGATCCCAAGCAGTAAGCTTCCCAGCAAACACTATTTGCCGGCAATGTACATTTTTCATATTGGCATTGATGGTAAAGCATTGGCAATTGGTAGCAATATTATGTCAACATCTTATACGCATTAAAAAGTCAACCCTAAATAAACACTTAATTGCCAATAACTTTTTCATGCAGGCGAATTGCCGGCAAGCATACAAAAATGGCGGCATACCAATCCTGATTAAATAAAGCACGCGTTTTTGTTGCAGGCAAATAAATATTGGATTTTTGAAGGCAAACCTTCAACGCATATTCATACTTTTTAAACCATATTTATTAACATTGGCATTTAACATCTAACATCTGTTTTATTTATAATGGCAGCTAAACAACATTATTTTATGTTTTTTTACATAATTTAAAGGAAATGGCCTATTCATAACATTTTATTGTTAAAAATCATGCAAATAAAAATAAGGTCAAACAAAATGTTTATTATGTATTTTGGAGCGAATAAAATAAAATGATGGTAAAATTAGCTACGTTAATTTCGACCGAAGGTGATCGCTTTGTGCATTTGTTTTCTACGTGGTTTTCTAGCTTTTTAGTTTCTTTTTTAAAGAAAAGAGTTTTTAATAGACATAATTAAATGTATTCATTACCTAATAAGTGTGTGTTGTGTGATTAATTGGTGATGGCTAGTCGAGAAGGCATAAGATATTCAAGTAGACTGTTAGGAGCTGTAAACATTTTGTTTAAAACCTTATTAAAAGTTTTAAAGACGTGTTAATAAAAAATATTACATATATTTAATAGTGTTTTTGACATACCGATAGATGTCGTAATGGACAATAAACTAATACGTTTCTGCAATATCTTCGCTTTTTATTGTCTAAACCGTACCCATCAGACAAAAATAATTCGAGAGCGGTCTGTGGTAGGTGATCTCACTTAGCTTTGAAAGAAATGTCTTCGGCTAGTGTAAAAATCTGCATCTCCAAGTTGGACAGTGTTCCGAGAGATGGTACTTTGCATTGCAAGGAAATTGCATGCAGTAAGGAGTTTTTTCCTATTTTAATTTTCAAATAAAATATCGCATCATTTTAGCTCTAAAAAAAAGTATATGCGACAATTTTCGTCAATAAGACGTCAGCTTGCTGCTTGGGAGTATCTGCATTTGCCCACTTTCGTGTCTTTTGTTATCGTTTTGCCAATAACTTATTAATGATGGATGCCATCATCTTAAACGCATTTTTTGCCAATAACTTATTAATGACGGATACCATCACATTATCTGCAACACGTGGCCTAATAACGGCAAATTGCCCACTTTCGAGTCTTTTTTGATACCTTTTGCCAATGCCTTGCCATTAAAGAGTGTTGGCAATGCCAGTAAATTAAATGTACAACGCCGGCAAAAAATGTTATATGGGTGACGTCTTATTGACGTCTCTTTAATCATTTTTGGTCACATTTGGTCAGGAAAGACGTCATAAGATGACGACAAAATGACGTTAAATTGACCTCCCTAAGTCACAGACAAAAGACGTCCCGTTAATGACGTCATAATGACGTCTTTAAGATGACGAAAAATTGACGCATATACTTTTTGTTTTTAAGTTAAAATGATACGATATTTTATTTGAAAATTAAAATAGGCAAAAACTCCTTACTGCTTGCAATTTCCTTGCACTGTAAGCAAATAGTACAAATTGCAAGGTCGCATCTCTCGGGACACTGTCCAACCTGGAGATGCAGATTTTTACACTAGCCGAAGATATTTCTTTCAAAGCAAATTAAAATTACCAACCGCATACCGGTATCGAACTATTTTGGTCTCATCGGTACGGTTTGGGGTGTAGGCGATAAAAAGCGAAGATGTGTATAGTAGTTTATTGTCCATTACGCCATCTATCGGTAGAGTTTTTTCGTATTTCAATTTTGCAAAATTATTAGTCTTATTTTTCTGTCTGATGATATTTTGATTGGATTTTGACACGAATCATATAATGTCACAAAATTTTCCTGGCGGGTTTTCTAAACATGACGTCATTAAATTTTTATGAGCTAGTATGACGAAAAAATGACGTCGAAAAGACGTCACTTCAACAACGTCAAAAACACGTGATTAAAATGACGGTAAAATAACGTCATAATTTTGGTCTGATGACGTCCTATGACCAAAAATGACTTAAAAATGACATCATAATGACGTCAACTTGCTGCTTGGGAAGTATTCCTACCGCAATAGAAAACACCCTGTAGAAGCCCTGATATTTCTGAGATACCTGAGAAAGAATTTTGTAGTGTTGTGTCGTGAAGCTAATAGTGCAATAAAAAGGTTCTTTCAATTTCTTTGAGATAATTATATTATTTGTTGTATTTTTATGTGTCAATAAAAAAAAGGTATTTCATTTCTCAAAATAGCAAATACAATTTTCCCAAGCAACTGATATACCACACAATAATTTTAGTGATTTTATTCAAAGCACAAAGCTTTGCACTTTCTCGAAAATATGTATTAAGTTTGCCGCCACTTCAAGTGTTTTTGAAGGGCGCCATAATTTGGTCACGCAACGAATATAAAAACGGATGTCTAATAAATTTTTTCTGAATTAAAGCACAAAATAAAATAATTTTTGCCTAATGGAGAAAACGAATATAAAAGAGAAATTAGGTTTTGCGTAAACCAGTTTTTTTATTAAATATACCGAGTGACAAAGATGAATAAACACCAGTGGCGGATTTACCAGGGGCGCATTCAGAATCGACGCCCGGTAAAGACATGCGCAATAAGCAAGACCTTATCAAAACTAAAAATAAGGAACAAATTCGTTTACCAAGGTCATGGTTGGCAGTGGCGGATCGTGGTTTTTGGGGCCCTAGGCTGACTGCATTTTGAGGCCCCCTACAAAGCTCTCAAAAGAATAAGTTTTCTAAATTTCTAGAATAGGCTATTTTTTTTAAATAAATAAAACGACGGATGTAAATATTTAAACAAAGTTATACTAACACTTTATTATAATCATATGCAAATGAAAAATTCAAAAAAACTTTTTCTCTTCTGCTCTTAACTACTACGTATTCGCGAATTATATCGTCATAAGAAATGGACCTAGTAATGTCAGATTCAATTGATAGGATTGAAAGGTTATTTAATCTTTCATCCGTCATTGTTGACCTATATTTATTTTTTATATAGGCCATTTTTGAGCACGCAGCTTGTTATTGGTATTGTTAAGTAAATTTTTAGAATTGTATACAGATTTGGAAATATATCAATAAGGTTTTTCTCAAAAATTAGCGTTAACATTTCGGAAGCGGTAATACAATCCTTTTGCGTAAAATGTACCATATTTAAATAATGTTTAAACAGACAGCATTCACTAGAAAGTTCTTCCACAATATCATTTTTATATAATGACATAACGAACTTCATTGATTCAGGTTCAATAATTGAGTCTTTTTGCCCAATTTTATCAAAAATTTGAGTTTATCTCCAAGATGCTTATTCATAATACTTCTTTTTTCAAGTTCAATCACCAATTTATTCAACAAAACATTAAATACCTCTATACGAAACTTATCCCTACCAGTAAGAATATTTCTTCCCTTTTGGCCATCCGAATTTAAATTAATCAACTTAGGTGAAACAGAAAAATATATAACTTTTCTAACACAGAAGATGATACATTCCTAACACAGAAGTTCAGTCAAAAGTTCAAAAATTACTATTTAAAACAAAGTCTTTACGAGTAACTAGTCAATGTTTATCTAGTCTATGATTATGTTAATTGATGGTTTACTAAAATACCAGAATTATGTACCAACACCCACTTAAATGTCGCTTGCAAATAATACAAAATTAACTACATGGATTTCGTCGGGATTCGGTAATTCCCGATATCTGACAGTTCACCTATTACCACACAGCTATTCCGCGCAGCTGCCATTGCTGCCAACTTACATCTTCGCACGCAATCTCTACTATGATATCATCGACTCTTTGTTTGACCTCCGGACAGTGCGGACGTGCGTTGAGGACTACAAAGTTCTTCCCGCAGTGACGGCTAGAGGTGTCGTACGAACGTTTTTTACCTTCGGGGATCAAGGAAAGATTCACGCTAAATTGACGGCATCTTTCTTCTGGATCTAAGCGCTGTGAGCGAAGATTCCTATAAGCTGATGGTATCCTGTTTGGTGGTGAACACGAGGTATTTCTCAAATGACGGGAAATAGATGGGCGTGCCATGGGAACTGTCAGGTTATACGTAACACCAGTAGCAGATCTTGGTTTGACAGCCGACAATTTATGCATTGCATCGATTGTTGAATTATTTGTTTTCTTTTTGGAATTTCTGAGAGCTACGAGCTCGATTATCCAAAAAATAGAAATAGAATAGAATACTATGATATTATCCGACATACGCACAAGAAGAATAACGGCGACGCGGTGTCAGGAGCTAAATTAATCGGGAAATATTTTACAGGGAACTAAGTGGTATAGTACTAAATTTCAGTTTACAGATATTTTATATCTAGTTTATATTTTAAATTGCAATTGCAATAATATTGCAATTATTATACTGTTATTATTCTCGGCATTATTTCTTGGTATAAGAGTGCTTATTACGGTGCGGGGTCTATTTCACATTGGTCCCCCTTCTTTTGTGGGCCCCTAGGCTTTAGCCTACTCAGCCTAATGGGAGATCCGCCGCTGTTGGTTGGGGTAAAGCACACCCCAATTTTGTCGAATCTGAATGCGCCCCTGAGTGTGCTGGAGCCTAGGGCGGCAAAATTTCGGAGGCGGCAGGTTTAGTTCATAAATGTTTTATTTTGATTTACAAAATTAAAAAAATATTCACGGTAATTAGCGGTAGCTAGCTAAGTGTCCTATTAAAAGATCTCGGAATCTAATAAAGATACATTTTTAAAATTTTTAAATTTTGGCGCTAAGTTAAAGTAATATCGAAGACAATAGAGATATATGGGTGGTGCTCTAACGTCATGCGGTATTAACGTAAGCGCTATTATGACAGTTAAGTTATGCGCGATTCGATTTTTACCGTCGCTGGTGGTAATAACGTTACGGCATGGAGTAATTTGCAGGCTGATAACGCCGTGTGCTATTTAAAATAGCGAATAGAATTGCCATGCGCACAATATTTTTCTTTGTTTATTTTTTAAGGTTATATTATTTATTTCGACAATTTCTACAAATATTTGGGTAATAAAGCCACAGAGTAAAGTTAAACTACTAATCTTTGATAAAGTCTTGCTTTTGTATTTTTGGATAAATGTTGCAGGTGGAAAAGAAACAAAAAGGTTGAGATTGTCGGCCGACAATGACCTGGCTTTCTGAAAGATGTCTTAGTCAAAATTCATGTGGAAAAGTGGTACAGGAAAATGTGTTTAAAATAACGGGAAAAACTTTAGTATTCGAACATTAAAGGATCATTTGTTTTTGATTTTGTTAATTCGCAGACAGGTGTAATTAACCGTTGGAAATACGGCGTCTTCCATATCTCTAAAAACAAACACTAAATACCGTATGGTGTGGTGTATGGTATTTAAATAGCGCCTTACGTAAATAACGAACGTAGGTGGTAACCAAAGTACCCATATCTCCCTAATTGTAGTTTCACTATAGACACCCAGAACAATGCTAAATTTTTGGCCATCAGCTTGGACGCTCGCTTCGTAAAATTGATAAAGCGGGTTTCCATCAAGTAAACACGTAAACAGTACATATAATTTGCCGCTTCATAAATTCAGTCAAGCCATCGTCCAAACTGATAACCAAAAATTAAGCATTGTTCTGAGAGTCTATAGTGAAATTACAATTGTCTTTAGTAATATTAATCTTTATATGGGAAATATCTTATCTTTCTGGAACTTATGGTTATACCGGCAGTGCGTATCAACTTGCATATTTTAAATGGAACACCCTATACATATACAGTGGGTCAACCTAACTTCTCTACATATGAGAAACTTTTTATTATTAATTTTACGAAAAAAGTTAATTTATATAAAAGTTCTGCATAGTCTAAAACCTAAAATGCAATCGTTAGATATTCATTTTTTTAGTAGTATACGAGGTTTCTCAAAATAAGTGAATTTTGTTCAAGAGGAAAGTACTCTTATTTTTGAAAATATCGAAAATTATAATTAGGGAAAAATGTTTAGAATTAAAAATATCTCTTAAATATGCAACATTCACTTACAAAAAGAGTTTTTCTTTATTTTTTTATGCGATAACGAGCGTTTCTGTAACTTTTTACTGTTTTTGAGCCTATTTAAGATATTTCATTTCAAAATAGGTATTTACAAATGTACAAATTTAGATTTTCATTGTTTTATCATAAAAAAATTAAAAAAAACTTTTTTCTTGTAAATGAATGAGCTTGCATATTAAGGAGGTATTTATAATTTTAAACATTTTTTCTCCATAATAATTTTCAATATTTTTAAAAATAAGGGTACTTTCCTCTTGAACAAAATTTACATTTTTTGACATACCTCGTACACTAGTAAAAAAATTAATATTTAATGATTGCATTTTAGGTTTTAGACCATGAAAAACTTTTTATAAAGAATAATTTTCATGTATATATTATTTAATATTAAATAATTAATTATTTCTTTTAAAGTATTTTTACCTTTTATTATGTATTATTGCAAGAGCAGACTAGCTCTTCATAATATAAAAAACAAAAATAATAAAATAAATTTTGTTTAAAATTATATTCCCAAAAAACAAATAAACTATAACAAATCAATGGCAATTTATTTTTATTCATTGGCTTTTTTACCACTAGTTCTGATAGACAATGTAATTGATATGATTGTGGACTTAGCCCATATAACATTTTTTGCCGGCAAGGCATTGGCAAAAAGGTATCAAAAAGACACCAAAATGGGCAATTGGCCGTTATTGGGCCACGTGTTGCATAAAATGTGATGGCATCCATCATTAATAAGTTATGATGAAAAAACTGCGTTTAGGGTGACGGCATCCATCATTAATAAGTGCAATAAAAAATAAAAATAAGTACTAAAAAAATACATTTCACTGAACAACTTCTGCATTTAACTTTTTCTTGTATCTCTTATGGTTTTTCCAAAATTATAGTTTTTAATTTTATATGGGACACCCTGTACATAAACACGCATTATGCAGGTGCAGTATTTATGCACATTTTAGTTCCCTGGACGGTTAAAAATGCATTTTATTGTCATTAGGCAAAAAATAATGTAATGCCATCATCTAAAAGCATATTTTTGACAAAACCTTTTTAATGATGGATGCCATCATCCTAAATGCATTTTTTCAGCATAACTTATTAATGATGAATGCCATCATCCTAAACGCATTTTTTCATCATAACTTATTAATGATGGATGCCATCACATTTTCTGCAACACGTGGCCCAATAACGGCCAATTGCCCATTTTGATGTTTTTTGATACATTTTTGCCAATGCCTTGCCGGCAAAAAATGTTATATGGGAGGTATCAAAATAACTTCCATACCTAAAACTGACAAAAACACATGTTAAGGCTTCACGAGTCCATAAAAACTCCTTTATTTAAAGAGAAAACTTAATTTTACTTCACCCCGTAATTTGTTGCTTCTGCGCTCTTCAATACCAACAAATATTCCTGGAGGAAAAGGCAGTGCGGGAAAATATACGCTCAATCAACAAGTCTTCCTGCGACCGCAGGACGAGTAGGTCAGCAGGATAGCGCGCCCCGCGGAATAATGTCGATCGCGGTAAAACTTAAACAATTTCAGATCCCCCGTTGTAAGGGGGAAAAGTTGGCGAAAATCGAGTTTAGAGGTGAGTATTACCAAATTTTTTTACTGTAAACAAAAAGTTAACCATTTTTAGGTTTGTTTATAAATAAACCACCAGTAATAAACAATTATAATTTTAAATATTCAGAAAAAACAATAGCGACTAGCTGTAAAACTCAAGCTAACTTCCAGTTTGAATATATGCTCTATTTTGGATGAATAGTAGTCTTAATAACGTCCCAAAAAATCACTTTTCTTAGGATTTTTTAAAACCTTGTATAAACCCATATAACATTTTTTGCCTGCGTTTTACATTTAATTTACTGGCATTGCCAACACTCTTTAATGGCAAGGCATTGGCAAAAAGGTATCAAAAAGACACGAAAGTGGGCAATTGGCCGTTATTAGGCCACGTGTTGCAGGCAATGTGATGGCATCCGTCATTAATAAGTTATAATGAAAAAATGCGTTTAGGATAATGGCATTTATCATTAAATAAGTACTGCAAGTTTTATAAGTTGAATGTCCCAAAAGTTAAATAACATATTTAGAATTTTGTAATCGAAAAAAATGAGAAAAAAGGCAGGAAAACTTTATCAATAAAAAATTACATAATATAAATTTTAATACCGCAACAATAAACCAAAAAAAAAAGTATGTAATAAAATTTAAAAAAGATAGTAAATCAAAAGAAAACACTTTAAAATAGTAAGTATTTAAGGGACACTTACACTCAATTTTCAGATCCAAAACATAGGGAAAAATATTTTAAAGGAGTTAAACGTCAATATATATATATATATATATATATATATATATATATATATATATATATATATATATATATATATATTTATTAACACGTCTTTAAAACTTTTAATACGGCAACTCCCTGATTTCATATAATTTTTTTAGGTAACTACAAATTTAAAAGGTTTTAAACAAAATGTTTACAGCTCCTAACAGTCTACTTGAATAACCCGCCTTCTTGACTAGCCATCACCAATTAATTACACAACACACACTAATTAGGTAATGAATACACTTATTTAGGTCTACTAAAAACTCTTTTCTTTAAAAAAGAAACTAAAAAGCTAGAAAACCACGTAGAAAACATTTGCACAAAGCGGTCAAACAACAGCAAGGTTGCTTCATCTGTCAAATTGTTAAATCTTGTATTTCGGCTAAGCGGGAAATTTGAATTTATCACCTTCTGTCGAAATCGTCGAAATTAACCTATCTAATTTTACCATCCTTTTATTTTTATTCTCTCAAAAATACATAATAAACATTTGGTTTGACTTAATTTTATTTGCATGATTTGTATCAATAAAATGTTAGGAAAAGGCCATTTCCTTTAAATTATGTAAAAAAACATAAAATAATATTGTTTAGCCGCAATTATACATAAAACAGATCAAAAAAATTGCTCGAATGTTAGTTAAATACCAATGTTAATAATATGGTTTGATAGGTATGAATATGCGTTGAAGGTTTGCTTTCAAAAATCCAATATTTATTTGCGTGCAACAAAAAGGCATGTTTTATTTAATCAGGATTGGTATGCCGCCATTTTTGTAAGCTTGCCGGCAATTCGCCTGCATGTAAAACTTATTGGCAATTGAGTGTTTATTTAGGGTTAACTTTTTAATGCGTATTAGATGATGGCATAATATTGCCACCAATTGCCAATGCTTTACCATCAATGCCAATATGAAAAATGTATATTGACGGCAAATAGTGTTTGCTGGGAACAAACTTAGAAGTATCCTCTATACAAAGGATTTTTTAATATGCCTTACGGGACTAAATTTCAAGATATAAAATTTTAAAATTTGCATATTTAACATGTAAGTCCTATCCTAACGGACGTTTTAGGGCACGTTTAATTAAATATCATTTTAACTTTTCTTAGCATTTTTACAAAAAACTAAGAATTATTAATTCAGGATATAACAAACGTTTTTTTTTAACACATATAAAAAGCGTTACTCGTATACGAGGTATCTCAAAAAATGTAAATTTTGCTCAAGAGGAAAGTAGTATTATTTCAATATCGAAAATTTTTATATAAAAAATGTTTTTGAATTAAAAATAGCGTTTAAATATGCAAACTTGTTTATTTTAGCTTTTTTTGTGTAAAAGATAAAAATGAAAAACTAAAAAACCATTTTTCTACTTTTCTCGAAACTTTTTGAGGTTGTAGGTTTTATAATCTTAACAACTGTGACATTTAACTTTTTTAATAGGAGTTATTATTTAGCTTAAAATTACAAAAACACCCCCACCCCCTAAAGCATTATTTTGGTCCGGAAGTACTTTTCTTACATAGTTAGGATGCACTTAACAAAACTATAGCATAAGTTTGCTGCAAGGCAATTTTTTTGCAAACAGGTATTCCGTCTGGACTATTATTAATTTTATCACTTATTTTTCTTTTTTGAACAAATTTGCCATTCTTTAAATCATTATTACAAATTATTTAATAGTAAATATATATAACCTCAAAAAATTTGTTAAAACAAATATATCTTTACAATAGGAGGAGAAAAAATGTATAACTAACTTGAATGTGTCGACGCCTCTAGAGACTTTAATGGTCGCAGTACTCCTTGGGAACGTCCTAAAAGAGGTATAGAAATACAGTCGCTTTTATTATTAAGCAATTTTAAAAAATTGTTTTTTAATAACTCCCAACATTGGTTTAAAACCAGCCAGAGCGCACGAATTATTTTATTTAGTGAGTCCGAATCACATGTAGAGGAGTGCAGCTAACACTCAGTTTTGAGGGACTTAATCCCATGTTACAATGTGACTCTAATATTTTTTAATACTCTTTAATTTGGGGGGACTAATCGCTATCTTGGGGGCCGGGGCTAAGGTAAAATTGCTCTTAGTTTTATAGTTTTGCATTGGTTTTGGGAAAAAATAACCTTAATTTAAATGAAAAATTGACAAAAATGCAGTACTCTTGCGTTGCGCTTTTGGTTTTCTTTAATATTTAACTTATAATAAAAGTGACAGACAAGTCACGTGGTTGTGGTTGAAATATTTTTTATTTTTTATATTTAAGACATGGATTCTTAAAATTTGCCGCCTATTTGTCTAAAGTTGTTCTTGATTTTTTTAGAATTTGGATATCTTTGATTTTGAACAAATTTATGACTTGTTTATTTAACATTCCATACATGGTTCCCCAACTCTATTTAGGTATACACGACTTAACTTCGCCCCTATACAATATACAAAATTAAACCAAAAAAAAAAATTCATTTGGATTAACTTCTTTTATTGATTCGATACCAATAATTCCTAAGTTTGAATTATTCGCACACCCCTAGTAGAAAACCATATATAAAACTGGTAACCAAAAACATCATTAATTTTTTTACAGGTAATAGTTTCATATGTGGCTTTCCACTATTTTGTTTCAAATCAAATGTTTTTCTAAAAATTATGGATTCATACCAATTTCGGAAGCCGTTTTGAGAGTAAGCAAAGTTGCTCTGCTTAAGTTACAAGACAACTGAAATACGAGGGGGACCAAAAAGAAAAAAATAAATTTCGCCCCAGGGCCGTATTAACCCTATGAGGCGCCCTAGGCTACAAGTCCCAGAGCGCCTATGTTGCATAACGAAAAATTTTGAAGAGCAAAAAAAAAAAAGAAGGTCCTTACCTCCGTTGCACCTATTTTCTTTTCAGGCGCCTTACTTCACCACCCGAAATGAAATTGATAACCAAAAACAAAAAAAAGAAGTAATCCTTTTCGCGCCTATTTCATTTATTTCAAAGCACCTTATTCACAGAGAAATTTCTTCTAATACCCACCCGACCTAAACTTTTTAAAAACTCCTCTGTCTAGCGCCTATTATTCCCCTGTCTGGCGCCTATTTTTTTATGGCGCCCTAGGCTGTAGCCTAGTCAGCCTAATGGATAATACGGCACTGTTTCGCCCTGTATGTCAAAAACTAAGAGGGCCATGAAAGGTCTTGTAGTATCATTTTCGTTTCCATCAAAAAGTAGCAACACTTTGCGAAAACCGCAAGTATTTACGATTAATAATAACCAAGATACCCTATAATTGCAACGAAATTTGGACACCCTGTACAACAGACAACAGAACCCCTTTTTTCTTCTTGGTAAAAATCCAATTTATGAAAAAGTCTTAGAAAATTTATTGGCGAATTTTGCAACATTAAAATTGAAAATTATGAAGAAAAAAAATGTAATTGTTTACATTACTTATTGAAAATATATATTTTATGTAAATATTATTGGAGCAGTGTACTTAATATCATTAACAACAATATTTACATAGATAAACAAATTTACTTCCTAATGGAGTAATTAGTCCAGCTAATATAATACATATTATCAAATAATATGAATATCGAGTAGGCGATATAATCAATTTCGCTAATATTCACTTACCTAAATATTAATAGGGTTTTACTATAATTATATTTAAACAATAATAATTTTAAATTTAAATACAATAACAGGTAAGAGTTATTACTTCATTTCGTTAATTAAAAAATTTCACACCTAAAATCCTGGTTTACTAAAAATAATCCCAAATTTGAAATTTAAAAATTTTAAATTGAATGCCCACGACTTTTATAAAACTGGATGGTTCAATCAACACATCAGGATTGGGATACTCTAATCCTATGGTAATCTAATTTTTAGTATGAAATAAAAGTTCTTATTGATAATAGGTTTGTTCCAGCAGAATCTTAGAAACATGTTAGCAACAATCGTAAAACGCAGAAATTGTTACAAACATTAGTCGAAAATGTTGGCAACAGTTTTCTGCTGGAACGAAAAATAAACAAGGCGTGCATACTGCTTATACGTCAATACAAGAAAGGTTATCTTACATAAAGTGTTAATTTGTTTTTATTCATAAAAAAACAACGTAAATAATTTAAAAATAATTTATTTAAAAAACCAATAAATTTACACAAATGTTGTTTCAATAATTTATATTTATAACACAAGTCACACGTAAAATTAAACCGAATAAAACACAAACCAAATAAACAACCACAACAATCACAAAACATTAGCCATATTGAACGTATTGAAAGTCAAGAGTTTTGACATTTATAACAGCCAATAGCAAGCCGAAAAAAGAACCTCTCATGCGCATGACGAGTAATCCCGCTGTGTTAAGTTAACCATCAAACCGGTTAAAGTTCGCAAGATATTTGGCTGATAGTATTGATTCAGACACAAAAATGTTACGTAAAAAGTGCGTACTGAAACAAAAAAATTATAAATAAATCCATACTTTTAACCAAGCACATGCTTTTTAACAACTGTACGCAAGTTAATTTAAATAAAATATAAAAACACACAAATGTCAGTGCCTTAAAATTTTGTCAGAAATATTCGTTTAAGTGCCGTTCTAAACACTGCTGGCTAAATTAGCCCTTTTGTACTACAACACTATCAAATTTTATTAAAATTGGTAAAGAGTTATTTAGAATATAAATAAAAATTAAGTTTAACATCCCATATCTTGAATCAATACATTTCCGGACCTATGTTCATATAAACTTTTTTTTATACAATATGCTTATATTCTTTTAATTTTTTACCGCAATTAGGAAACATCCTGTATATTTTTAATGTATTTATCGATGTGGAGAACTTAAATCTAAATATAAATTTAACATACATCTACAAAATAATTAATAATTTTGTCCATGGCTAGTGGGGGGCAGCTGCCCCCATGCCATTACTTGGCTCCGCCCATGTTACAGTCATGTAACCCGCCTAGTCCGATACCCGAAACATGTGATTGAGTCTTATGGTTTCATAACTCTAACCCCAACCAGCCAATGTACGTTTTATGTACGTCTTATGGACGTAACTTAAGGATGTAACGTACATCTTATGTACGTACACAAGTATCATAATACGTCTTATGTACGTACATTTTCCGCAAAAATGTACATTCACGTACATTTTCTTTGATTATGGACGTATTATGTATGTACATTTTCTTTGATTATAGAAGTAAACTGGATGTAAATTGAGCGAAAAATTGGACTTTCTGAAATTTAAATTTTTTAAAAATTTGAAAATCCAAAATGTACAGGGTTTTCTTTTATATTTTATCACCTACTTTTAACTATAACCAAAAATAGGAAAAAACGTCCTGTATAAAAGATTTCCCCTGTATAGGGCTCTATATAGTGTGTCTACTTTTGGCGTCATATGGGAAACTTTTTTAATATTGATTTTACTAAAAAAAGTTACTCTTTATAAAAAGTTCCGCATGGCCTAAAACCTAAAAGCAGGATTGACCAAAAATGTATTTTTTGCCCAAGAGAACAGTTTCAAATATACTTTTTTAAAATTTATTGTTACTAAAACTTAAAGAATGTACAATGCCACTTATGTACAAACTTAAAATTTCTCGATTTTCGGAGAAAAAAGATCTGTTTTTTTTAGAAATGATATTTGAAAGTTTTTTTTTAATTCTAAACATTTTTTCTTTACAACAATTTAAGATATTAGAAGAAAATACAGGTACTTTTCTCTTGAGCAAAAATTACATTTTTGTCCAGACCTCGTAGATGACCGACACAATTCGATATCTGATAATTGTAAAATCGTTATTTGTAATGGCGAAATGGTGAATAATGGTGGTTTTTTGGTTCGAAACGTCGCCCAAATGTAAAGTGTAATATATCTTTGGTTTTAGAATTAAATTACAAGTTTACTAAGTTTAAAACCAAATATTCCGCCCATTTAAAAAAAACAAAGTTGATGACCGTGGCGCAAAGACGAAACGTTGGATCTTAAATTTAGTGACATCATTTTATAGAATATAAAAAGTGGCAGTATTAATGTATAGTTTGTTTTAAAATATCTCTTTAAATAAACCGAGAAAAAAATAAAAGATGTTTTGCAAAATTTCGGTTTTTACCGAATAATTCCGGAACGGCTGCAATTTTTTAATTTTTTTTTAAACGGAATATTGTTAAGCATAAAAATGCCGAACTTTGCCTTAATTTAACTAACCTACCCATATAACATTTTTTGCCGGCGTTGTACATTTAATTTACTGGCATTGCGAACACTCTTTAATGGCAAGGCATTGGCAAAAAGGTATCAAAAAGACGCGAAAGTGGCCAATTGGCCGTTATTAGGTCACGTGTTGCAGATAATGTGATGGCATCCGTCATTAATAAGTTATTGGCAAAAAATGCGTTTAAGATGATGGCATCCATCATTAATAAGTTATTGGCAAAAAGATAACAAAAAGACGAAAGTGGGCAAATGCAGATACTCCCAAGCAGCAAGCTGACGTCTTATTGACGAAAATTGTCGCATATACTTTTTTTAAAAGCTAAAATAATGCGATATTTTATTTGAAAATTAAAATAGGAAAAAACTCCTTACTGCATGCAATTTCCTTGCAATGCAAAGTACCATCTCTCGGAACACTGTCCAACTTGGAGATGCAGATTTTTACACTAGCCGAAGATATTTCTTTCAAAGCTAAGTGAGATCATCTACCGCAGACCGCTCTCGAATTATTTTTGTCTAATGGGTACACTTTAGACGATAAAAAGCGAAGATATTCCAGAAACGTAGTAGTTTATTGTCCATTACGCCATCTATCGGTATGTAAAAAAACTATTAAATATATATAATATTTTTTATTAACACGTCTTTAAAACTTTTAATAAAGTTCTAAACAAAATGTTTACAGCTCCTAACAGTCTACTTGAATATCTTGCCTTCTCGACTAGCCATCACCAATTAATTACACAACACACACTTATTAGGTAATGAATATATTTAATTATGTCTATTAAAAACTCTTTTCTTTAAAAAAGAAACTAAAAAGCTAGAAAACCACGTAGAAAACAAATGCACAAAGCGATCACCTTCGGTCGAAATTAACGTAGCTAATTTTACCATCATTTTATTTTTATTCGCTCCAAAATACATAATAAACATTTTGTTTGACCTAATTTTTATTTGCATGATTTTTAACAATAAAATGTTATGAAAAGGCCATTTCCTTTAAATTATGTAAAAAAACATAAAATAATGTTGTTTAGCTGCCATTATAAATAAAACAGATCAAAAAAATTGCTTAAATGTTAGTTAAATACCAATGTTAATAATATGGTTTAAAAAGTATGAATATGCGTTGAAGGTTTGCCTTCAAAAATCCAATATTTATTTGCTTGCAACAAAAAGACGTGCTTTATTTAATCAAGATTGGTATTCCGCCATTTTTGTATGCTTGCCGGCAATTCGCCTGTATGTAAAATTTATTGGCAATTAAGTGTTTATTTAGGGTTGACTTTTTAATGCGTATAAGATGTTGGCATAATATTGCCACCAATTGCCAATGCTTTACCATCAATGCCAATATGAAAAATGTACATTGCCGGCAAATAGTGTTTGCTGGGTAATCTCTTACCGTTTCCGAGATCCTAATGGTGTTCCTCGAACTTGTAACAGCCTGTATAGGTATAAAACCATACTTTCTAGCCAATTCGTATTTTTAAACAAAAATAAAAATAAAATTTAACGGGCTCGACCTAATGCTTCACATATTGCAAGTCACATGTGTGTGCCATTTTTCAATGAATTATTGACGTACGAAAACTGTCCCCCTCCCTCCTTTTCATTCTTATTGCTTTGAATTTTACCTCATGATTTTTTACGGAAAATAGTTCGTTTTTTATCTGGATCTTTAAAGTTCCTCCAAACTTAATATTCTTTTACTCATTTTTCTATATTTAATTAAAACTTAATAGGCATGCAACCCAACCTTCTTTAAAGTGAAAAGTAAATATCCTGCTGTTAAAACAACTCCTGAGTAAAACAGATGAATATGCAGTGAGCACAAACAATTTGTGAAACATGTTTAAGACCCATTAAAACTGAAAATGTGACAAAAGCTTTTACATTAGCCACAGAGGCGTAGTAACATTTACATTAATAAATAAATAATAGTTTAAAAAAACTAAAAAACATGCTTTTATATGCAACCGAACTAAAAATTAGAAAATAATTTTTCATTACAAAGAGTTTGTCACTTCAGAGTAAAAAGCGTAGGGTGCATTTTACTATTTTTTTCATAACTTTTCCCTTATAGATATTTGCAAATAGAATAATTATAACATTTAATATATTAAGCACCCCACGCTTTTATTCTGAAGTGACAAACTCTTTGTAATAAAAAATTATTTTCTAATTTTTAGTTCGGTTACATATAAAAGCGTGTTTTTTAGTTTTTTAAACTATTATTTATTTTTCATTTTTTAGTTCGATATGCATGTATGTATGTATGTATGTATGTAAAAATGCTCCAGTTTATTCACTAAAAATTCCTTCGCCATTTTGTCAAGAGTAGTATTAGGACACAGAGGATCTGTAAAGGAATTTATTTATCATGGCGGTCCTAATCAGGATAACGGGATACTGTTTTTAAATTATTGCATTGTCATCGGTCCTTGATACGTGTGCAAAGTTTCAAAGAAATTGAATCGCTGGGAGTTGGTAAAAATTAGGCTCGAAAATTCCGTTACATAGATAGATAGATAGATAGATAGATACAACCCAAGCTAATAAAAGCGTGTTAAAAAAGCCGTTTAAATATTAGAAAGAAAAATGCCATTTCTTATTTTTATGTAAAACCGACTTCTTAAATTAAAATTTAATAAAAGCGTGTTAAAAAGAAAAACTCACAGTAAATATTTATCTTTATCATTTTTCCTTCATTTATTTTGCAGACTACCCAAGCAGCAAGCTGACGTCATTTTTAAGTCATTTTTGGTCATAGGACGTCATCAGACCAAAATTATGACGTCATTTTAATGACGTGTTTTTGACGTTGTTGAAGTGACGTCTTTTCGACGTCATTTTTTGTCATACTAGCTCATAAAGATCTAATGACGTCATGTTTAGAAAACCCGCCAGAAAAATTTTGTGAAATTATATGATTCGTGTCAAAATTCAACTGAAATATCATATGATAGAAAAATAAGACAAATAATTTTACAAAATTAAAATAGGAAAAAAATATACCGTAAGATGGCGTAATGGACAACAAACTACTACGTTTATTCAATATCTTCGCTTTTTATCGCCTTCACCGTACCGATAAGACCAAAATAGTTCGAGACCGGTTTGCGGTTGGTGATTTCAATTAGCTTTGAAAGATACTTTCGGCTAGTGTAAAAAATCTGCATCTCCAAGTTGGACAGTGTCCCAATAGATGCGACCTGCAGTGCAAGGAAATTGCAAGCAGTAAGGAGTTTTCTCCTGTTTCAATTTTTAAATAAAATATCGTATCCTTTTAGCTTCAAAAAAGTATATGCGTCAATTTTTTGTCATCTTTAAGACGTTATTATGACGTCATTAACGGGACGTCTTTTGTCTGTGACTTAGGGAGGTCAATTTAACGTCATTTTGTCGTCATCTTATGACTTGTCTGTCTGTCTTTGGTGATCAAATGTGACCAAAAATGATTAAAAAGAGAGGTCAATAAGACGTCAGCTTGCTCTTGCTCTTGAATGATAAGATGTTAAAATGCATTACCATGATGTCACATGAAATAAAACCCATATACAGCGAGGCATTATGTGAAAAATATGGAAATAATATTGCCCCGGCAAGCAAAATAGCCCTTCTGCATATGAAATATGCGCGCCCGAGTCAAACATTGTACTGGAAAAGGGGCGTCAAGTTTTTAAGTTTTCCACGCGACGTCACCATGGGAATATCAATGATTCTCACCTAACCACATGCTGTTTTATGCTCATTTACGTCGATTACCTTCACCTAAAATTCCCATTACTGACAAAATTTATTAAGCATTGGCATCAGATATTTTTAAAACGAGTGCACACCAATGCTTTTTCTTATTAAAACCCTAAAACTCAGTACCTATGTGCTTTTGAAATGTAAAATTCAGATTCGATGATACACTATTTTGACTTTCGCTAACCCTTTATAACTCATTTGCTTTTGTGCTTCCTTTTATTAGTTTCTAGGCCAGTAATGAAATTGACTTTATGATAACATTTATGGAAGCGGCGCTTTAACCCAGCCTGTCAATGTCAAATGATCGGTTGTCGGACAGGGCAAACGCGTCACTTTTTGTCGGTCAAGTTTACCAAAGTGTTTTACATGCCATTTTTAAACATTGTGCCAAAAATCTTAATGGCTACAGTTACGAAACCATCACAATCCATTACCCAAAACATGTCCATGAATCTTATGGTTTCTTAACTGTAACACTTACGATTTTTGTCACAAAGTTTTAAATTTGCATGTAAAACATTGTGGTAAACTTGTCCGACAAAAAGTGACGCGTTTGCCCAGTCCGGCACCGAATTATTTGACATTGACAGGCGGAGTTAAAGCGCCTTTTCCATATAAGGTGGTATGAATATTCGTGGTAAACTCGTCAAAAGGAACACCCTAAAAGGTATTAAAAGAGTTTTTATCATAAAGTTAATTTCCTTACTGTCACAGGCATGTTTTAGTTTCATTAATTTTTTCATAATAAAAAATAATCCATTAAAAGTAATTTTTAAAACACATCAAAAAGTTTTAAGTGTGATTAAACAATTTATATTAAGGTATTCATACACTTGAGCTTTGGAATTATAAACTTTTTGAAATGAAATTCTAAACACAATAGCAAAAACTGAAAACAAAAACCAAACTTTTAACAATATCTACCTTTGCAAAGACCAAGTGTCATCACAGTATTTAGGGATTCCGCACATGGGTCGGTAAAACAGCGAAAAAAGGCGATTTAACAGGCATCGACAGCACGTAGGCATATTGGCGAGTCCGATCTTAGCAATCTTCGTCCTTTAGTAAACAAATACAGTACAAAACCGTTTTGTATTTTGTTTACAGTGTGTGATTCATATTGTTTTTTTATCTTTTTGACATCCCACGAAGGCATATGCCTAAATACCAGAGTACCGTGGGTGTCGGGTTATTAGATGTTTAACCCATCGGTCCTCCTGTTCCGTCAACGTTGTCCAAGCACTGAAACATGCAGTTATGCATTTGACAGCACCTTTTGACAAAGCGGTAGTACCACCACGGTCGTTATTTTTAAATAACTACTACTTAAATATGTCTCCCCGCTGGGAATCGAACCGGCGACCTCTGGCTTCGAAGATCAAAGCTCTGTCCACTGCGCCACGGGGAGACAAATATTGTGATTGTGTATGGTTTTTACACGGAAAAATTACTGTAACGTCAAGAAATTTTTGTACCAAAGATGGATTTGTTTAATATTCGATTTATGGACAAGGTTAAAAAAAACGTCCTGTACCTTATAATTATACTTTAAAAGAATATTTGCGAAAAGATTACACAGAAAAAGCTTGGAATAAAAAAGCAAAACAATTCAACCTGTCAGGTAAGAAAATATTTAATTTTTTGCCTGTAAAATAATGTTTGGTAAGATTCAGGCTTTTGAACACTTGTCTTAGAGAGCTCTACTATGAAACTCTTTGACCCGGTGGAATAATCCAAAGGGATAGTTATTTCCCCGTCGATTAACATATGATTTTACTGGCTGTCTCTGTACGGTTGCCGCCACTTCAAACACGAATATACGCGTACATACTGTCGAAAGCTCGTCGAATCTCGGTCTTGTCGCTGTTTCACCGACCCATGTGCGGAGAGCCTTACTTTCTGATAAACAAATTACATAATAAAGAACTCTTATTTACGTTTTGATTTAATCTGTCTGTTATTTTTGCCAAACGGCGCCAGTGAAATACAACAAAGCAACACAGGAAAGTTTTCCATGACTGGTGCACCCGTGGGACTTGGAAACATGGAAACGTCTAAGTGGTTTTATGAATAGAGTTCTATACTTGTCATAACACAGCAAACAAAGGTGCAGATAGAGAAGTACAGTGTAACTTCTGGCTTTTTCCCTTTTGCTTTTACACACTTCTCTTGCTAATTTAAATATTTAA